>PVHP010008330.1:14787-53602 GCA_004024765.1 Zapus hudsonius | reverse complement strand
TCTGGATAGTCTCCCCCACCACGGCTCTCACAATCTTTCCGCCCCCTCTTCCGCATAGTTCCCTGAGTGGTGGATGAGTAATAAATTTGCTTTAAGGTTGTGAGCTTAGGGGTCTTTGTGTCGAAAATCGTTGGTTTCTGTTCCACTGGCTAATCCTGTGTTGATTTAATGACTGTGGGAGTGGGCTCCTTGTTCATCTCGTCATTCTCTGCGGAGTTCCATTTGGATCCTCCATTGTATGGCTGTGGTGGTCCCTCTCTTGCCAGAATCTCAGCTATCGGCCTACGGTCAGTTGGTAGGATTAGGTGAGCCCTAGCACTCTCGCTGCATCCTGAAAGATAAAAACACAATCTCCATCGGAGAGTGAGATCAGTGTAGGTTAACAAATATACACAATTTTGGATTACCAGGATTCGATTTTTAGTAGCCTCCCTATCAATTGGTCCCATAGTGCATCTTGTCTTGGGAGCCTAAAAGTACGGGATCCGGTGCCTAACGCCCTGAATAGATTCATAACTTGATAGTATTATTGGGCAAAGGTGGGAGGAATGGTCTGGGTGGAGGGAGTAGATCCCTGGAGGCATGTCTTTGAAGGGTGTCTTGTCTCTGGTCCCTTTTTGGCTCTCTCCCTGTGCTTTCCTGGCTGCCATGAAGTGAAAGGCCTGTGTCACCTGCTCCTGCTGCCATATTTTGTCTCATGTTAAACCTACAGCAATGGCTCCATCTGCCTTTGGCCTGAAACTGTAAGCCACAATAGATCTTTGATCCTTTAAGTTGTTTCCCTCAGGTATTTGCCACAGCAACATCAGTGACAAAAATAATGACTAATACAAGCCTTCTCCAAAGAGGATAAGCATGTGGGTAAAGAGAACACCAGAAGGTCCTCAGCCAGTGATAAGAGAGGGCTGCTGTTCTGCTAGTGGGTGAGGCCAGAGAGCCATCCAGACTGTACTTTGGACTGTGAGTAATGGTGGGGTGTGGTGGGCAGCATCCCTGGTACCTGGCACTATGTCACCTCACATGCTAAAGGAGACTTGCAGATGTGATTGAGTTGAAGGACCTTTGCTCTTGGGGAGATGATCCTGGACTACCTGTGTGAGCCCAGTCTAGTTTTAAAGGTCTGGGGAGTCAGAGTCAAAGAAGTTGTGATACTGGAAGCAGATATTGGGATGATACAGAGCTGATGAGCCAAGGAGCATGGGCAGCCTGGCAAAGACAAGGCAACATTCTTCTCTGAAGCCACTACAAAGTAGAGCCCTGCTGATCCACTTTGGTCTTCTGACCTCCAAAATAGGATGATTATACATATGTGTTTGGAACCATTTTATGGTAATTTGTTGAGTAGCATTATGAAGCTCGTGTTGTAGTGTAGCATTATGGAGCTCATGGTAGAAGAGTAATGATAACCATTCTTGGGTCGACAGGCTTCAAGTGCTCCCTTTAACCCATGCTAAGGTCCCATACAGCATTAGAAGTCAGAAATGTTCCCCTATCTTGTCAGAAATTCCAGTAGTATATTAACTGAAAGTTACTTTACCACAGGTAGGGTTTCCCTAGTGGATAGAAAAATAAGATGTGTTACTTGTGCACATGGATTGCTTCTCTATTGCTGTAAAACAAATTACTTCAAGTGTATTGTCTTAAAAGAATATTTATTTCTAAGTTCACATCTTTTGTGGGTCAGGAATTTAGGAGTGGTGAAGCTGGGTGATTACAGGAGGTCATTGGGGCCTTCAGTTTCCTGACGGTTTCACTGGCCTGGAGGATTCACTTCTAAGATGGCTCCCTCTATATGGTCATTATAGGGAGATGATGACAGTTAACTTCATGCAGAACAAGCAATTCCAGGAAGAAGTCATACTGCCTCTGTGACCAAGTTAGTCTTGCATTTTACTCTTTTCTTATAAAAAAAAAAGTCACTGGGCTGGGGAGAAAGCTGTGCAACTCTTAAGTACCCGAGTTCAAATCTCTAGGCCCTACATAAAGGCTGCAAGCTGAGGTGGGTTTTGTAACCCCAATGTGCCTACAGTGAGAAGGAAGGCCAAAGGCAGAGACAGATGCATTTTCTAGAAACTCACACACCAGTCAGTGAATGACAAAGAGAAACCCTCAAGGGAGGAAGAAGGTGAGGAATAACCTGAAAGCTGTCCTCTAACATCCACACATGTGCTGTGGCATCTGCACCCACTCACACACAAGAGCACGTGCCAGGCAGAAAGTGTTGCAGTCAGCTTTCTAGTTGCTACGCAGAAAGAACCCAAGCAAAAGCAGCTTGTGGGAGGACAGTGCAGGAAGGAAATTCCAGAGACTTGGGAGTCAATAGGTCTGCGGAAGTGTTGTAAGACCCTTCCCAAAGGCTATATAAAGGGAGAGAAAATCTCCTCTCTCCCCTCCTGCCTGTTTTGTTGGTGTATGTATGGTGTTGGTGATGGGTTTTTCTCTCTCTGCTTGGACCTGTGAAAGGGGGCCGGCCTCTTTCACCATTGTAGAACTTTCCCTGGATTTGTAGCTTTAATAAATCCTTTCCTCCCATAACTGTGCCTTGTTTGGAGATTCATCCTAGCAGCATGTGGCAGACCACAACATGATGTTAAGACACAAGGACACTATCCAGTGATCTCAGAGTGGGGAAGACAAAGTCAAAGGGGTTTGAATCTCACTGGAGAAAGTGGGGGTTTGGCCCATTAGATGGACCAGAGGAGTTACCCTGTTTTGCAGGCATTGCTGGTTTGACATGGTTGGGCAAGATATAGCTCCCTTCAGTAGTGCAGGCAGGGAAGTGAGGCAGCTGGGATCAACAGCCAGTGATACGGCAATATGATATGCTGTGGGAATCCCTCACCAGCAGGGGCAGAAGGGCTTAGAGCCCAAGCTGTGTGGGAAAAGTGGGGCCTGTGGAGAGTATAGCTTTGCATAGCTTTCAGTGGGTGCACAGCATGTGTGGGTACTAGTTTCTGTATCAACAGTCCCCAGAAGAAGTAGCCCTAGGCTGAGGTTACAAGTACCCAGAATCCCAAGAACTAATTCAGCATTAATTTAACCCATGTGCATAAAGGCACTTAGTATTGTCTTTCAACAAATATTTATTAAACATCTAGTTTTGATAGGCACTGAGTTAGATGCTACCAGACAGTACACAAAAGGCATTATATAATAGAAGACGCGTATCAGGCTCTCCAACCATCTAGACACACATGGTTCCATGGAACTAAATAGAAAACCTAGATACAGTAGCTCACAAATATGTTCCCTGTTTTTTTTGACAAAGTTACAAAGAGAATCCAATGGAAGAAAGAACTTTCTCAATAAGTGCTGCTGGGGCAATCAGATATCCACAGGGAAAGAACTGAACCTTGGCATGCACCACATACTCCACATAAAAATGAACCAAAATGGATTCCACAGTTAAGTGTAAATAATAAAACTATAGCACACTAAGGAAAAATCTTGGGAGACATCTTTTTATGTTTGTTTTGTTTTCTGGGGGTTTTTTTGTTTGTTTGTTTGAGGTAGGGTCTCACTCTAGCCCAGGCTGACCTAAAATTCACTATGTAGTTTCAGGCTGGCCTTGAACTCACAGCAATCCTCCTACCTCTGCCTCCTGAGTGCTGGTATTAAAGGTGTGCGCCACCATGCCTAGCAGAGACATCTAATGAGTGTCTACTGCCAGAACACTTCCCAGGCTTAACAGCATAAGAGAAAAGCTTGATGCATAGGAGAAAGTTCTGGAGATGGATGGTATCAAAACTGAAACCTTTGCTCTATGGAAGATCACATGAAGAGGATGAACAGGGGTCTGAGGTGACAGTTCACCTTATAAAATGCTTGCTGTGGAAACATGAGGACCCTCACTTTTTATAAAGCCAGATATAGCACACTTGTAATCCCAGTTCTGAGGATATAGAGACAGGCAGATTTCTGGGACTCACTGGCCAGCCATTTCACCCTAAATGGTGAGTTCCAGGCAAGTGAGAGACTGAAAAAAAAAAAAAGATGGAGAGCACTTGAGGAATGATGATCGAGGTTGTCCTTCACACACATGCACACCCACACAGGCTGAACAGACAGGAAGCCTAGGACACATCAACACAAATGGCAGGCTCTCCTGAGGTCCAGATAAAGTGTCACGATTACACCAAGGAAGATGAGACCCTAGGAAATCCGGTGGGGTGAGAGCTGGGCCAGGATTTGAGGGACAAGGAGGATCACGTAGATGGATGGACCCAGGAGGATGAAAAGCATGCCAGGTAGAGTAAAGCTCAGAGGAAGGAAAGAGCAAGGGGTGTTGTCTGCCCAGTGCTCTGTCCAGTGCAGGTGACACGGTGAGGGAGAAGGGTGGGAAGTGAGTCAAGGAAAGGAGGCTGGGGACAGATTGTGTAACTGAGTATACTGGGACCACTGCTGCCAGACAATGCTAAAAAAAAAAAAAAGAGAGAGAGATGCAGAAAAATGGGCTTGTTTTGGCTAAGGCCCATCCCAAGATGCCCATCGGCTCCATACAGAGACTTGGAGAGGGCAGGGTGGGGGCGGGGCTGTCTTGCCTCCTGTGAAGAGGGCACGCTGGGATACTCAAGTCTGTCTTTGACCTTCAGGAGCCTCTTCCTTCTCACACTATGTGCAGAACTGGAAAGGGTGGCCCAGAGTGACCTCAGTGGGGTTACATCTTGCTCTGGGCAAGGGACTGCGTGTGTAGCTCTTTGGCTTTAGGGAATGTTGCAGTCAGCCACACGCCGCTGGGATGAATCTTCAAATCAGGCACAGTTTTGGGGAGGAAAGGATATAATTGTAGCTATAGATACAGAGTAAGTTACAGAATGCAAAAGAGGCTGCTCTCCTTTCACAGGTCCAAGCAGAGAGAGAAACCCATCACCAACACCATATACACAGAATAGCAAACAGGCAGGAGTGCCAAGGAGAGAATTTCTTCCCCCTTACATAGCCTTAGGGTGGGGTCTTACAACCCTTCCCTACACTTAATGGCTTCCTGAGTCTCTGGAATTTCCTTCCTGCATGGCCCACACAGGAGAGGATGTTCACTTCTAGCTTCTTTAAGCTTCTCACATCTTGCCCCCTACTGAGAGGCTGCCTTCCTGTAAACATCCTCAGAGACCCACCCAAGATAATTAAAGAGATCCAAGTTGACAACAAAACCTAACCATCACAAGCCCACCCCTTGTCAACTTGATATCAAACCACATCTCCTTGCTTCATACTTAATTTCCAAATGAAGATAGTAACAAGATCATAATTCCGCCTAACATGATATAACTATCTCATGTACAACTGGAAATGCATAATTTCCCCAACACAAGGCAAGGTCCCTGAACTTGGAGTTCTGTAAAATTAAACAAATTACATTTAACGGCACAGAGTAAACATTTTCAACTTCAATGAGGCATATAAGGAAAGACTGGACCAATGCAAACTAAACATTAGGCAAATATCCACATCTGCAGTTCAAGTGCCATAGCACAACCAGTGACTGACAGTCTCAGGATTTTCCAATTTTGTCCCTTCAGCTTGGCTGAGTACCTGGGGAAACTTCCATTCTAAGCCAACAGCACTCCATGGTAGCCCTTGCAAAGTCCTGGTATGTCCAAAACATCTTCGGGTCTCCATTGCAAACCACGGTCCACCTTCCAGTGGCTTCACTGGCCAATCAGGGACTTCATGCCCTGTTCCAAATACTGCATCTCAGCAGCGGCTCCTGAAACCGTGTACACTTCACGACCCACTCCATGCATGCATTCCTCATGTTTCCAAAGCAATACCAGGCATGCAGGACACAGCCATGTTATTAATTCAGGGACAAAATAAACGTGACTTTGAAAAACAGATTCCTTTCTTTCAGCGATTTCCTTTCCAAAGAGTTGCACAGTCCATCTTTCTGTCCTTCCTGGGTGGAAACACCTCAGGCATCTTTCCATTGTTTCAATGTAAAGCAGTTGGGCCATAATCAAAAGACAGTCTCTGCCAGTAAGTTAAACTTGCCTTGAGGTTTTTCAACTTCAAATCTTAAATTCTCAGTCCCATATCCATAGCCAAGCACACAGTCCATTACTTAAATTTAACCTTGGTCAAACTCTCTGGGCATGGGCAGTAGGACGCATCCACCCCTTCTCCCAGGCACACACTTATATTAAGGTTTTCTGCAGTCTCTCCTTCCCCTTAGAAACTTCACAAGCCAAGCCTCCAAATGCAAATCTCTCTGCACTGAGCATTTCCAAATTCTCACCAGAGTAGTCTATAAAACTTATCTTACCACTCTGAAAGGCATCTCCAGTTGCAAGTAACAAGTCTATGTCCATTTCTCCAGCACACAGTTCCAGAAGATCAGAATCCACATGGTAAGATTCATCTCAGTGAATCACCCTACTCTTGGTACCAAATCTGTCGTAGTCAGCCCACATGTTGCTGGGATGAATCTTCAAACCAGGCATAATTTGGGGGAGGAAAGTATTTATTGAAACTACAGACTGAGGGGAAGTTCCATAACAGTGAAAGAGGCTGGCCCTCTTTCACATATCCAAGCAGAGAAACCATCCCCAACACCACACACAGAACAGCAAACAGGCAGGAGAGGCAAGGAGAGAATTTCTTCCCCTTTACATAGCCTTAGGGTGGGATATTACAACCCTTCCCCACACTTAATGGCTTCCTGAGTCTCTGGAATTTCCTTCCTGCATGGCCCACACAGGAGAGGATGTTTACTTCTAGCTTCTTTGAGCTTCTTTACATCTTGCTCCTTGCTGAGAGCTGCCTTCCTGTAAATATCCTCAGAGACCCATCCAAGATAATTAAAAAGATCCAAGTTGACAAGAAAATCTAACCATCACAGGGAGGATCAAGGAAAAGTAGGTCGGTCAGTAAGTGGTTCATGAAGTGGTTACTCAAGAAATACATATAAACTGGGCTTGGTGGCGCACGCCTTTAATCCCAGTACTCTGGAGGCAGGAGGATCACCATGAGTTCAAGGCCACCCTGAGACTACATAGTGAATTCCAGGTCAGCCTGGGCTAGAGTGAGACCCTACCTTGAAAAACCAAAAAAAAAAAAAAAAAAGAAAGAAAGAAAGAAAGAAAAAGAAAAGAAAAAAAAGAAACACATATAAGTAAAGGCCTGACTCTGTTTCTCAAACCGATGGGCACTCTGGGATTTGAAAAAAATAATTTTAGGGCTGGGGAGAAGATTGGTTAGCACTTGTGGCAGAAGCATGAAGGCTGGAGACTGAATTTAATTCCACAGCACCCATGGAAATAGCTAGGTGTGGTCACACATGCCTATAACCCTGTCCCTTGGGGAGCAGAGACTGGAGAATTGCTGGGACTCAAGAAAACTGAACTAAAAAATAATAAATAAATAAATAAATAAATAAATAAATAAATAAATAAATAAATAATCCGGGCATGGTGGCACATGTCTTTAATCCCAGCACTCAGGAGGCAGAGGTAAGAGATCGCTGTGAGTTCATGGCCACCTTGAGATTACATAGTGAATTCCAAGCCAGAATAAGATCCTACCTGAAAAAAAACAAATAAGTAAAAAGAAAAGAAAACTGAACTCCAGGATTAGAGATAGACTCTGTCTCAAGGAAGTATGTGGATGAATGATAAAGGAAGACATCTGAAGCTCCCTTCTGGCCTTCACATGAACCGTGCACACAAGCTGTGTATCTGTACACCCACCCACATGCATACACCACACATATGAAACATGTGTGCGAACACACACACAAAATCACTTTGACTGAGTTTTATATTGGCTCTTTTTGCCTTCTTCTCCAATTCTGTAAAGAGAACTTGTGCTCATAGTACATTTTATTCCAATATCAATTTCTTCTAGATAGCCATGGTAGACTTCACAATTGAAGTCTTTTTCATGGTTCCTAATTAAAAGGAAATTAAGCCACAATCTTTTAATAACTAGGGACTAGATGGCTGACTACTTACCTAGTTCTCATCTTTTAGTAAAAGGTTAAAGGTTGGGGCTGTAACTCAATGATAAGAGTGCTTGCCTAACATGTACAAGGTCTTAAATTTGATCCCCAGCACTGAAAAAAAGGAAGAGAGTAAAGGAGGGAAATATTACAGGAAAAAAATGGGAAAGATTACCAATTAGGAGGAAAGTTCAGATTTTTTTTTAATATTTAGCTGCTGACTTTCTACCACCTCTTATCTCTTGCTCCCCCCTACCAAGCTAGTCAAGAGGAATCTTGTAATTCTTGTTTCTATTGGGTTTATCTCTTTATGGGCACAGAGGCAGACTTAGGCTGGTGGCATTTTCATCCTGGGAAAAGTCAACCCCTGCTAATGACCTTGCTACAGATGATGACCTGGCCCTGACCACGTTTCTATGATGTCATCAGCAAAAACAATATGTAGCTCTCACAATACAATGAGAGTTTGGCTTTTGAATTTATTTGGTCAGCAGAACTAGCCAGAGCTAGGGATCCAGATTCCACCTCTGAATGAGACAGATATTCTTAATAAGCTAGTCAGAGAAATTCTGCAAATTCTAAAGATATCTCATTACCATCCCACAAGAAAAAAAAAGTGGGAACAAAGTAATTTTCCCCATGATATCTATTGTTTATTCTCGGTTGATTGAGGGCTCCAGCTTTTAGGCTCTTTCAATCCTATTTTTTCTATCTCCATAATGAATATAGAATCAAAAGCAATTGACTTTATACAGCAAGAAAAGCAAGCTATAAGGTTGTTGAAATGGCTTGAGTTCTTTGTGCACATTCTCTAAATACTGTAGCTATTCTTTAAAATATATCATATAAAAAATAGTGTTGATGGGCTATAAAGTTTTTCCTGGCACAAATGTGCTATGACCTGGAAAGCTTACTTCATCATTCATGACTAGAGCGTTTATGCCAATAAAACCTTGGAATAACCCAAGATATACTTTATGTGTTACATGTGTGCATGTATACAAGTTTAATGGCTCCAAACTTTAACTCTTTTTTGGCTGTTGATGAGAAAATTCAAGGTGTGAAAGTTTCCCAGAGGTCTTGCATCCAATGTTTATGAAAAGTCCCCAAAATACATTGAAAAGAAAGAAGAGGCTGAGGACATTTCTGGTAGAATTTGGCCGTGAATCAGAAGTCTGGAAAATGATTAGTGTTTCCTCAGAGAAAGAAAAAAGAAGGCCATTCCCAACCAAGGAAATGACCAGAACTCACAGGCCTGGGAACATCTACCTGCCAGGGTAGGAGAAGCAATGTGACCAGGAAGGACGCTGGGAAGAGGGACGAAGGTCTCCCTCTGGAGATCACTGTTGTGTGTTTTAAGGCAGGTGAAACAGTTGAATATTTTTAGTGGGAGAATGATATGAGTATGGAAGTAATGTACTAACACTTCCTACGTGTCAGACACCCCACCATGAAATACCATAACGTTTCTTTTTGATTATTTTACTTATTTATCTTACTTATACTTTATACCTGTAGACCATATGGATATTTCATTTTTTTCTACGAAAGTATAAGCAACTCATAAACTTTCTGAATTTCAGTTTTAAGGAATAGTTTATTCATGTTGTCTTCCCTTGTTTCACCAATTCTTTAAAATTTCTCAGGATAACTTTCTTTTTTCTATTGAAATACGAACCAGTTGTTTTAAAATCTTTCCATATTTCTCTCCAGGAATCTTTGAATTTTTTTCCAAATAACTTTCTTTTTCTTATTCTTCCATATTCCTTCTCCTTTTTTTTTTTTTTTTGATAGCTGTTAATTCAGCTTTTGGCAATTTCCTGTGAATTTTCCAATAATTTTGAGAACCATGACTTAGCCCTTTAACAAGAACAGTTTTGCCCGGGCCTCTTCTCAAAATTTCATCATTCAAATTCACACTAAAATATGTGCCCTTGTTCACTAGAAGGTAGCAAAAGAGCACTGAATTCTCCTTCAAAAGAAGCTGGAGCTGTAGCAGTTGGGAAGGTTTTAGCTCTTCCTGTAACCAGACTTTTCCAAGTTTCAGTGAGTTCTACTCCAGCCAGGGTAACCAGCAAAACACCAAAAGGCTCCTTTTTCAATGAAGATGTAATAGGTAAAGTAATGGAAATATGTTCAATTTCCAGTCCGTTCTCAGTTATCTGGTGCAATTGGCCACGTAGTTTAACATTTCTTCTTATCAATTCCACTGGAATATCTGAAGTGCTTGTAAATTTTGATGTCTTGTTGCTTGAATAAAGCACCCGCCCAAATGCAACTGATGGGAGGAAAGAGTTTTATTCCATCATAAAGTCTCAAGGAAAGTTTCATGATGGCAAGGGGAAGTGTGCGCCGAAGTAGGTAAAAACAGCAGCAGGCTCATGAGTGAGCCCCCATAACTTATTTCTTAAAACTATCCTGTAGATGTCTACTATTTTTGTTTTACGGATGAGGAAACTGAGGCACAGACAGATGACATAACTTTCCCAAGGTCAAACAGTGAGTAACAGGAGAGCCGAGATTCCCTCCTGGCTCTTCCGGAGCTGCTGTTATCTAGCGTCTCTAGAAGTCATGGCCACACTACAGATATGACATCATGGCCGTGTGGTGAGTCACAGCAGAGGCCAGAGGCAAGGATACTTACCTAGAGGCCAGTGCAGCCACCACAACCAGCCGGAGTTTTTTTGTTTGTTTGACAGGGTCTTTCTATGCAGCTCAAATTGACCTGAGCTTACTATGTAGATAGACCAGGTTGGCTTTGAACTTGCAGTTATCTTTTTGCCTCAGCCACCCAAGTGCTGGGATTAAAGGCTTGTGCCACCATACCCAACTCTATCCCAACATTCTCTTCCTCTTTTAGGGCAAGGGGGCACTGGAGTACTCTGGATTGGACCTATTTAGGTGACCAGATTAGGCTGAGTTAGGAAAACAATAGTTTGGATAGAATACATTTATGATATTTTCATGAATTTCCAGTCATCCTAGCATAGAAATTTTCTTAGAGATATCCACCTCCAACTGTATAAAATTCAGACACCACAAATCCTACATGTGCCTCTAGATAGACTTGGAGGTAACAATTTGATTTCAATAACTGACACTGATAAGGTCACCCAATAAGATATTATAGTTTGAAAAGATGGCAACGAACTCATATTTAAGTGGTCGGCTGAGGAGAGCCAGATGAAGAAAAAAAATTTCAGAGGAGCCACAAGAGGGCAGGAATTTGGCAGTCAAAGGATGCCAAGATGGAGAGAGACTATGTCACATGAACAAGAGAAACTTTCAACTAATATGTAGACATAAGCTGAGAAGTCTCTAGGAGGCAAGAAATTTTAGACCATGAATGTACACTTGTTTTTGTAGAGAAATAAAGTCCCATTTGCTATGTTCGGGGCATTCTGCTTGGTCCCTGTGGTGACTAATCTTCTGGGGCCATTTGGCTGGGCTACAGTGCCCAGAGGATTCTCTCTCAAACATTATTCCAGAATACTCACCAGTAGAGTTTGAATGAAGACAATTGCCGTCCATATGAACATGGGGCAAGAGAATCATGAAGGATGACACCCAATTTAAATTAAGGGAATGGGTGTAGAGGGCCATAAAAAGTTTCCTGAAAATAGTTATTTTAGAAGTGTTCTGGAACACTGAATACTTCCTCACAGAGATTAGTTTTAATCATTGAAAAATGAAGAGCTGGGGAGATGGCTGTGGTTAAAGGTGCTTGCTTGCTGTGGTTCGAGGATTCCTTGGGGAGTCATCATACATTAACACCTCGGTCCATCCTTGCGGCTGGGTGGACAAAGTCTTGGAAAAGTGGTGAGCCGATGGGCATAGCCACCTGGGAGACAGTCCCAGTGAACAGCTCTCATTTATTATACAAAAAAACGGTTGTTTATATAGAGGAAAAAGCAGAGGCAGGGGCACAAGCAGCAAGGGGATTGGTAGGGGCAGGGTAGTCTGTGGACATCTCATAAAGGGATTGGCAGTGGCCAGTAACCTGTGGATGCCTAGTTTGCATAGATAAGTGGGGGGGGGGCTTTCTCAGCTCCAAGTGGTGGGAAGTACGTAACTTTAGGTATGTACTGGATGGCGGTGGCTGTAGAGGAACTGTGACCTTTAAACTTTTATTGCCAGGCTTGTTATTACAGCTGGGGTATGTGAGCTTTAGTAAACTCAGGCCTTGAAGTGCCTGGGGTTTTCAAGGTTTGTTGCAGCCTGCCAGGGGAGCTGGAGTTTCTAGGATAAAAGAAAGAGGCTTCCAGTGGCCAAACTCCTGCCGGTCTCATATAAGCTTGAGATTATCAGGGTTTCAGGCCAGCCTCAACTTCCTTTAACCCTATATCCTCCGTGCTTCTTAGCAGGGTCCCACAGCTTGCAAAGCCTACTGGCCTAGATTTGATTCCTCAGAATCCATGTGATGCCAAAAGCACAAAGTGGCACATGCACCTGGAGTTTGTTTGCAGTGGTGGGTGTCCCTGGCATGCCCATATTCTGTTTTATTTCTGTCTGTTTTGTTCTCTCCGTCTTTCTCTCAAGTAAATAAAACTATTTTTTTAAAAAAAGAATTGAAATTTTATGTGCTCTAGTCTAATAGTTATAATATTCAATCCACTTCTCACCAAGTGAGGATTTTAAAATGACTATCTCACGGCAACATTTTCTGGGATCTAAAACAAGAGGCCTAGAAGTGGTAATACACAAAATCTGAAATTAGACACATTGAAAACTTAAATCTTTTCCTGCATTTTTTTCTTTCTTCAAGACAGGGTCTCACTCTGTAGCTCAGGCTGGCCATGAACTCATAGCCAACCCTCCTGCTTCAGTCTCCCACATGCTGGGATTACAGGTGTAAGACATCATGCCCAGCTTCAGTTCTTTCTTTTGCTTATTTCTCCTACCCAGAATATTTTGGCAAGGCCTTTAGCCTGCCTGAGGCACTTGCTGTTTCTGCCAAACCTGATTTGCCTGAAACATTCCATTTCCAGGTGCTATTATAATACTCTGTTAGACAGAAAGGCAGGCCAGCCCATTCATCCAGCTAGTAGGGTTAAGTACAGCTCTGTGAATGACTATTGAGCCCTCTTACCCTCTCCAAGCTATTGAATCTTCAAGATATGGTACTCAGGAATCTTTAGTGAGCCTTGAGGCAGTCAAAACAAAGCCCATAGGTATTTGTTTGAATATGATTTAGGGGTGAGGATTTGAGAGCCAGGTGTGCAGTGGGGCACACCTTTAGCGCTAGCAGCTTGGGAAACTGAAGCAGGAGGATCCCTTGAGCCTAGGATCTTGAGGATAACCTGTGAAACAAAGTGAGAAGAGAAGGAGAAAGAAGATGAAAGAGTTGAGATGGTTAGGCCCACTAATTCACTGGTCTCCATTAAGAAAGTCTGTGACTTTGGTAAGATAATGCTGTCTCCCTATTTTACCTCAGGTTACCTCAAACCACCACTAAAATCTTATTTCATTGACATTTGATTGAGCAAAATGAGCTATGTAGGAGATTTAAAATCCTGCTTCTTCAAGGAGATTAAAGTTCTTTGAAGTGGAAGAAATCATGCTATTTCATCACTTTCCTGCTTCCTTTGAATATTTGCCTAGAGGAATCATTCTATATAGATGTGTGTATATTTGTACCTATTTTTCTAAGAGGAACTACTTTTTTCTTTAAATGAAAAATGTATCTCTCACAACCTGGATTGAGTCAACACATTTGTTTAAAAAATCTAGAAACCAGTTCATGTGACAGCCCTGAGAAGGAAGTCTCTCTGAAGAATCGGCCACCATGTTGGACTCTGAGGACCTGTTCCCACCAGAATATTCTGGCATCATGGGGAAGGAGACCCCAACAAGCCGAAGGGCAAACTGTCCTCACATGTCATGAGAAGGTCAAGAAGAAATGGAAGGCTATGTTCTCAAAGGAAAAGCTAAAGCTTGAAGACATGGCAAAAAGGACAAAGCTCACTATGGCTGAGATATGAAAAATTATGTTTCTCACAAAGGCAGTAAGAAAGAAAAATATCCCAGTGCACCTGAAAAACCACCATCTTTTTTTTTCTTCCTGTTTTGCTCTGATCATTACCCCAGGATCAAAAGTGAGCACCCAGGTCCCACCACTGGGGGTGCTCATAGAACGGGATGAAATGTGGTCTGAATAGTCAGAAAAACAACCAGAAAAACAGAATGGAGATAGGCTAAAGGCGAAATAGGAAAAGCATACTGTGCAAACTGTGCCAAAGGTAACGGTGAAGCAAGCCAGAAGGGCTCTAGGAAGCATAGAAGAATTTAAAACTAGATGAGGAGACACTCAGGAGGCAGGGGTAGGAGGGACAGACGTGAGTTTGAGGCCACATAGTGAATTACAGGTCAGCCAGGACTAGTGCAAGACTCTACCTCGAAAAACCAAATAAAAAAACCAACCAACCAAAAAAAAAAAAAAAAAAAACACCAAGAAGATGAGGAGGAGGAAGAGGAAGAATAAGAAACAAGATGGGGATGAATAATAAAGTGTGGAGAGTATGCATGTGGACTCAAGAATGTGAATTCAAGAACAGCTCATCATATCAGGATAAAGCTTTGTAGAGAAAATACTTTTAAAAATGCAGGTTGAGGAATGGAGGGATGGCTCAGCGATTAAGGTGTTTGCCTGCAAAGCCTAACAACCTGGTTTTGACTCCCCAGTACCCACATAAGTGAGATGCACAAAGTGGCACATGCATCTTAAGATCATTTGCCATGCCTAGGGGCCCTGACGATCCCAGACTCCCTGTCTCTCTCTCACTCTGTGTATCTCTCTGCTTGTAAATAAATATTTTTTTTGTTTAAATGCAGGTTGAAGCTGGGTGTGGTGGCACATGCCTTTAGACCAACCACTCAAAAGGCTGAGGTAGGAGGATCAATATGAGTTCGAGGCCAGCCTGGGGCTATAGAGAATGAGTTTTAGGCCAGCTACTAGACAGATGTCAGTTTCTGATAATGAATTTCCCTGTTCAGTGGCTAAATTTATTGATGCTTGTGCTGACACAGAAAACTTGTACAAATTCTGGTTAATAATACTTTTAAAGATATTGCACTTTGTGTTTTCTCTTTTATATCATTATAATATTATGTATATTAAAAATTTTGAGGTGGTTGTAGTGACATATTCCTGTCGCCCCAGCTACTTGGGAAGCTGAGGCAGGAGAATCATTTGAGCACAGGAGTTAGAGCTCAGCCTGAGCAGCATAGTGAGACCCTGTCTCAAAGCTCCAGGCGTCTCAGAAAGTGGAGTCAGGGGGTATCACGAGTGAAGGCCAGTCTCTTTCCAGATCAGTCTCTCTCAGCTACATAGAGACCCTGTCTCAAGACAAAACAAAACAACGTTTCCAAACAAATGAGGTATATTAAACATATAATCCTAATTCTGTTAGTGTTACGGTCACAACACTTGAAACTCAAGCATGAGGAGGAGTAGCATGGTTCAGTACATCCATAGTTCCCAAACTCGGGTCACTAGACTGGCAGGGGGGGTGAGTCACTATAGAATCACCGTCATTGTCGTGATGGTTAATTGCATTTGATTGGACCTAGAATCATGTAGGAGACAAATCTTTGGCAATGTCTGTGAGGGAGTTTCTAGATCAGACTGAGGTGGGACAATGCACCCTTATTGTGAACAGCATCATTCTATGGGCTGGGCTCACAGACTGAATAAAGGGAGAAAGCGAGCTGAGCGCCAGCATTCATTCAGCTTGTTTCCTGACTGTGGTGCAGTGTGACCAGCTGCTTCGTTTCATGCCACCACACCCTCCAGGCTTAAACTGTAAACTGAAGTAAACCCTCTGCTTAAGTTAACTTTTATAAGGCAGTCTGTTACCACAATGAGAAAATAACTAATACAAACATCATAATGGTAATATTTATTTTTAAGTATTTTATTTTCAACAACCTCCTATGAGTTGCTATTATCTCCATATCATAGACAAAAATAAAGCACAGAAAAGTTAAATAACTTGCTCAAACTTACCCAGCAAATATCATATAAGCCAAGATTGAAACTCTTGTCAGTTTCGAATATTGTCTGTTCCTTTACACCCAATTCAGTAGATCTGGAAGCGGCCTCTGAAACTAGTATTACATTTCCAGTTTAATTCTGAAGCAAAGTCAGATTAGGAACCAACCTATGAAATCAATTTAGTTTGAACTAGGTCTGAGAAAAATAATCTATATGGCTAATCAGGTCTTCTGAGTCATAAACAAATAAATATTCTCTGGGCAGGCTTCAGTCGCTGAAGAAACTGGTGAAATTTAGGAAATAATCCCTGTCTCTAAGGCACAGATCACTCAGTTTAAAGGCACAAGTGAGAGGTGGGCAATGAAGCTTGAGTAGATGACACCAGGAGCCCATCCATTCTGGGGATGGAAGACTGGAGGTGAGTACTGTATTGCTCAGGAAACAAGCAGAAGCAAGCATTCCTAAGTGGCTGGACCAAGCAAGCACCCAGGGCTACAAGGTAGGCTCAACAAGGTCGGGTTGGTAGTGGTCGGCAAGGTTTAAATTTACTTTTCCCTCCACCCTTAGCAGGTGTCCACAAAGAAGTTACTAAATACATCTAAGTTTTTTTGGCTAGGCTTCTGAGAAGTGTGAGATCTAATCCAACAATTTTTAAACCACTGCATCAATCGAAGGATGACATAACTTGGATAAGGAAATTCAAACAACACGTCTAAAGATACTTAACAGTTGTTGACAGAAGATCTCCTAAGAAGCAACCATATAAACCAGTGAGCTGGCTATTCCTTCTAAAAGAAACCCAGGTGACCGGGGTAGGCATGGACTTTCAGCCTTACATTGGTATTAGAATATCTAAACTGTTCTAGTTTGAAGACAAGACCTAACATCCAACCCATCCTTGGCCCTGATTTAAAATCCTCCTGTGTGCTCATGGACTCAGATGTCTCCAGCTAGGTGAGGGGGAAATCCATTCTGTCTCTCAAGCCCCTCAGCTACTGGAAGCCTGCTGGCTGTTTGCCCTGCTAAAATTTGCATCTGAGTATTCGGAACACCTCCAGGTTATGACGGCTAATTTCCAAAGAGGAAGGGCGATTAACTACTTCAGGGTGCATGAGACAACCGCACAATTCCATGCTTTCCCGGATCTCCTATGCATTTGTCCTTACAGAGGCTAAAAGTTAAATAAATAAATAAATAAATAAATAAATTTTTGATGTTAAAACTTGCCAAAAGAGTTGGTTCAAGGATCTGAAAAGGGGGGCCTGCAGGTGGGAGAAGCCCCGGCAGGCTTCCCCGGCGTCCGAGGGGGTTGGGGGCGGCCCGGCTCTCTCCCGGGGTTCACCTCCGGGTCCCCGAGGCCGGCTGGCTCCGGGCGGGAGAGGCCCGGGCCCCTCTCCTCGCAGCTTCCGGAAGCGCCGAGCCCCCAGCTGAGGTCGGAGAGGCGGGAAGCCGGGGCTGGAGGCGCGAATCCCGGGCGGGGACCGGCGGGGCGCCCCGGGCTGGCAGGTAATCCCCGCACCCCGCCCGCCACCCGAGGGGGACTGCGGGCCCGGGGGCCTGGCGGACGGGTGAGGCGACGGCGACGACGGTTTCCCGGCGCCCCCGCCCCGCCCCCGCCGCGGACGCCGATGGCGGTGCGTCCCGCCCTCCCCCACGGCGCTCGCCGCGGTCGCTCGCTCGCTCGCTCGCTCGCCGGAGCCGGTGAGGCCGGGAGGGCGGGGAGCGCGGAGGCCGGGAGGGCGGAGGTTGCGCGGGGCGGGCGGAGGCGGAGGCGGAGGCGGCGCCGCGCCGCGCCGCGCCGCACGCAGCTCCAGGCGGGGCAGCCGGGGCGGCGGAGGGACGCGGCTAGACCTTGGCGGGACGGGCTTTCACCGGGCTCGGGCCCACGCGGGCGGGCGGACGCGGTCGCCCGAGCCTCTGGGCCATCATCCCCGGGAGCTGCGAGTGAGTGAGTGGGGACCGGGGCCGAGGGACAGAGGGAGGCGGGCAGCGGGCGGCGCCAGGCCCGGCCCGAGCCGCGGTGTCGCAGTGACCGGGGCCGCGGCCGCCGAGCTCAGGCAGCCGGCGAGGCCTCGGCCGCCGAGCCGAGCCGCGGCTGGAAGGAATGGCGGCCGGCCGGGCGGGTCGCGGTGACTCGTGGGCGGGTTGGTGGGGAGCCGGGCCGGCGTGGCCGGGGCCGCGGTAGCCAGGCCCGGCTACGCACTGGGGAAAAGCCCTATTCATCGGGGCGGCGGAGGAGGAGGAGGGCCTGGTGGTGCCGGCCTCGGCTCGGCCCTCGGAGGCCCGGCCGTCGCCTCGTGCGGGGACCCCGGCGGGAAGCGGGGTGCCTGCTCGCTCACTCGCTCGCTCGCTCTCCTCCTCCTCCTCCGTCCCCCGGGCGTCGCTTGGAGTCCCACTCGTGCTCTCCGGGAGCCCGGGGCTCGCGCGCGGCGCCCGGGCTGGCTTTCCGGTTCCCGGCCCGTGTGGCTCCGGGGTCTCCTCGCTCGCATTGTTGCGACGGTGCCCGGCGTTATTGTTGGGTAACGCTCGGTCTCTCTCTCGGTGGGTTCCCCCGGCGCCCCGGAGTCGGGCCGGGGCCCTGAGCGGCCGGGGCCTCTGCGCGCCCCCGGCTCTGGCGGGAGCGCGCGCTCTGACCCCAAAGGTAACGGGGCGCCCGGCCAGGCGCAGAGAGATTCGGGGTCCCCAAACTCGGGGTTCGCGCTCCCCCACTCTGAAGACCCTTGTGGCCCCAAAAGACCCCCTCCTCCTGTCACTGGTGGTGTAGACGTAATTAAGGATATTCCTGGAGCCTTTTAAAGTGAAGGGCTCTCTACCTGGGTCTGGCAAAAGGAAGATTCCTTTTTCCGACCCGGGCCCTCCCTGCCCTCGATTGCGGTCCTCGGAAGTAAGGGTTGCTTCGTGGTAAGGGTGCCCATGACGAAATGCAGTCAAGTTTCATTTATCTGCCCTGTGGAATTGCTCTTTGTTGGAGTCCAAAGTGAGAGGTGGGATAAATGATCATACTGTTTTAGAAATGCCCTTGCCGAAGAGGAACTAAGTTCCTTTTGACTTCCTAAGCCTGGAGCTTCTAGGACCTAAGCTTATCTGAACGCCAGGCTGAATCGTGTGCCGTTTTAAGCGGAGCACTTAATTTGGGGGCCTATCTGAAAATGTACCAGCTTTTTCGGAAGCCTTGGAAGAGCTTTTATAGCAAAGTAAGCGGTAAGGTGTAAAAGGTAAAACCATTCGTTTCAAGGACACTACATACGATATTTAAGAAGAGGATATGAGGTTTTCCCCCTTTGTTTGAAAAGGTTGAGATATTAGATTTTTTTTTAACCTAAAACTTCTATTTGTTGCTTCCAGTGGTAAGTTGAAATAGTTACATCACCTTGCAGATAAACATGCAAACGCAAGACTGGCTTGCTTTAACTTCTATTATGCCCATTTTTGGAGCTTTCGGGAGAGTAGTCATTAAGCCTGGGAGGAATGGCTGAATTGCTTTCTAAAAATGTTAACCTTTTTATTGCCCCCCTCACTGGCATCATGTTTAAAAAACTTGCCCCCCCCCAATAAAACCCAAGGTAACTTTAGATATGCAAAGATGTACCTTAGTTTCTAAGACCCGCCCTCTATCAGAAAGCTGCATGCCCAGGTCCAGGTAGTCCTTAATCCATGTTCCAATGGGCCACATCTGAAGAGGCTGATTGTTGGATGTCGGAGCTGGTGCTGTGAGGTGTCCTTAGATATTACATAGACTCGGTTGCTCATTACCAAGCCCTACCTTCTTGCTCTGATTAATCTGTAGTGTAATCTTATTTCCCGTACATTGACTATGAAGTTACTGAAGATGGGACAGTCTAGATTTTTGCATCCATAAAGTGATGCAGAACATTGTCTTGCCAGTATCTCAGTTGAATCAATGAATTTTCTGGGCTAATTTTAATCGGCATTTGACCACCCTCCCTGACTTTGGATACTGCTGTTAACTGGTTAAGAGTGCAAGCTTTATTATGTTATATGCTTTTCAAGAGTAAATTCTGTCATCTTTTTTTTGCTTGTTCTTCCTCCCCCACCCTCAAATATCTAGTTACTATGCCCAAACAAAAGAATGATAAAGTTTTCTTTAGCTGTGGAAGTCAAGGAAGTTTAGGGGGGAAAAACCCCAAGTTGTGAAATTGAATAAATTACTCTTAAGGTGTGTGGATATTTAGACTTTCTGTTTGTTTTGGAAAAAGATTGTTTCCCCCCTTGCCTTTGAAGTGAAGCAAGGTGGGAGTGGAGGCTTTTCCCTGTTGGGAACACAGGCCAGCCCAGTGGTGCAGACAGTGTGCCTTCTTCATCTCAGCATGAAACATCAGAACAGACTTTAACCCAAGGGATAGCTGCTTGCCAATCATTCCGCAAAATTAAAAAAATAAGGCCTCTAAAACTTGAATGTTTTACATTTGAGCCCTCCATACATCCCAAAGCATGTCCTTTCTAACCATTCCAACTGAGTTGTGGTAGAAAATGTCTTTGGGAATTGGTGGCTTCATTTTAAACTTAACCTTTTAGAGAGATCTAGAGTAAAGGCTATTAACTGCTTAAGGGCTAATTGTAAGTTCATCGTGCTTTTAAAAATTTATCAGGTAATTTTATCAGTATGGTGGGGGGGCTGCCTCAAAATTTAAGAAATAAGCATTAAAAGAATAAATCCAAGGGCTGGAGAGATGCTCAGTGGTTAGAGTTACTTGCTTGCAAAGCCTGCCAGCCCAGATTTGATTCCCCAGTACCTACACGTAGAGCCAGATGCAAAAATTGACACGTGCATCTGGACTTTGTTTTCAGTGGCAAGAGGCCCTGGCATGTGCACACACAGACACACACACACACACCTCTTTCTCCCAAATAAATTTAAAAAAGAATCAAATTTGAGTAAAACTCAAATTTATTTGGTTGCTGACGATGGTACACTTATGTACATTTACTAGTATACACTGTAAACAGAATTTTAAGTTATTAACAGTTATTTTCTAGCCCCTGAAAAAAGTTGTGTTCAGGGGTGGGGGGGTGTCATGGTTTGATCCAGGTGTCCCCCACAAACAAATGAATGTGTTCTGATAGATTGATCCTCAGCTGATGGCAGTTTGGATTTTGCAACTTTGATGGAACTGTGTTGTTGGGGGCGGGTTTATGGGGTTATAAGCCAGCTTCCCCTTGCCAGTATTTGGCATACCTTCCTGCTGCTGTTTCCAGTGCTGTGGCAGAGGTGATGTCCACCCCTCTGCTCATGCCATCATCTTCCCTGCCAGGATGGAGTCTCCCCTCGAGTCGTAAGCCAAATAAACCCATTCCTCCACAAGCCACTTTTGTTTGGGTTCTTTCTGTGCGGCAACTAGAAAGCTGACCACAACAGTTTTGGTACCAGGAGTGGGGTCATCTGTTGCTGCTGGAACCCTGATTCTGTGGCTTTGGCATTTTGGAATTGATCATGCAGGAAGAATATGGATGGATTGGAAACCTCATCCTAAGAGGTGCCTTGCAGTGCTGTGCATACAGCTTGATGGACCATTCTGGTCAGAGTTGAAAAGACCTGAATGTGTTAAGAACTATGGACTGTGAGGTTTGGCTTATGAGGGTGAGAAAGAACTTTGTCAGGACTGTGCCAGAAGCAGTTTGTGTGAGAGGCTTGCTGCATTCTGCCTGCCTGTGTCCTGGGAACCTGTGCAGGATTGTTACATAAAGATGGACTGGTGTGAGCAGATGGAGATGGCACAGAAAGAAAGATCTTTGGGTCGAAACTGCTGCCTGTTCACCTGCAATTGTTTGAGAGATTAATTACAACCATTGAGTTTGGGTCAGCTGGTCTGCATTGGAACAACAGGAAGAATGAATACTCTTTGAAGTAAGGGGCCTGAATGTTTTGTTCCCCCCTGGATTAACAAGTTGGTAGCCCACCTGGTTCTGTGGAGTATAACAAATGCAAGAAGAGAGGGTCATTGGATTTGCAACACAGTTTTGTTTTTGAAAAATGGCCATTGGTGTGTGAAGCAGGTGTGCTAGGTTGCCTGCATGGAGCCCGATGGAGCCATGAGGATGAACTGTGGGTTGCAGTGGAGACCCAATGAATTCCAGGACTATGTATGGGTGCCAGGGCGAGCTGCCAGCACCAGATGAAGTTTTCCTGGACTGTGATTAGCCGAGCTGGAGGGGTGGAATCGGATCTCCAAGAGACTTGTTATTAGTTAGAATCATTGAGCTTGGTGTTAGAGGTTGATGGTACCCTGCTTGTTTTAAATCTTGTAATGGTTCAATCTGTTTTTGCTGTGCCTCATGTTTTGCAGTGTGAATGTTCTGTGCTATTACAGGTTTATTTTTGGTGTTATGGCTCAGTTGAAAGCTGCGGGGACTTAAGAGTTGAGCTGAGCACATTGTATTTACATCATGTATGATTATAAGTTTGGGGGGGCCAGGGGCGGACTGTCATGGTTTGATCCAGGTGTCCCCCACAAACAAATGAATGTGTTCTGATAGATTGATCCTCAGCTGATGGCAGTTTGGATTTTACAACCTTGATGGAGCTGTGTTGTTGGGGGTGGGCTTATGGGGTTATAAGCCAGCTTCCCCTTGCCAGTATTTGGCACACCTTCCTGCTGCTGTTTCTAGTGATGTGGCAGAGGTGATGTCCACCCCTCTGCTCATGCCATCATCTTCCCTGCCAGGATGGAGTCTCCCCTCGAGTCTGTAAGCCAAATAAACCCATTCCTCCACAAGCTACTTTTGTTTGAGTTCTTTCTGCGCAGCGACTAGAAAGTTGACCACAACAAGGGGTATCCTGCTTAGGTGAAAATATGTGGATGGAATCTAGTTTGAGTGTAACTTTGCTGGGCCTGTATTCTTTTTTTTTAAATAAATTTATTTGCAAGCAGAGGGAGAATGGGAGTGCCAGAGCCTCTAGCCACAGCAAACAAACTCCAGATGCATGCTTCACATTGTGCATCTGGCTTTACGTGCGGGTTCTGGGGTTAGGCTTTGCAGGCAAGGGCCTTAACAGCAGAGCCATCTCTCCAACCCATATTTCCTCATTTATAAAGCAGGGTTTCTTTTCTGTGAAGCTGGTCATCTAGCATAATATATCATACTCACGGTTAACAGTTACAAAGCCCAAGCTTGATAACCATTTTAACTTGTCCTTTGGCATTCTTTGACCAAGCATATCCATTCTCTCCTTGGCTTCCATTCATTCTTCAATTACCTTGACTGCAGTTCTGTTTTCCAAACACCATGGCTCTTTGTTTCCTCTTCCTATCATCTGTCTGGATTAGGAGATTTCTCTGAGTTCTATGATGAGATTTGGGGGCTAGTAGGGGACTGAGCAGAGTGACTCTGGCCCCAGTGCCTACTTGACACCCTGCTCATGTCAGCACTCTTGTCCATCCTCCCATGTGAAGTCCTGTGAGGTGTAAGTACTGTGACTTAGCCCTCCTCCTCGGAAACAGAAGGAACACGGGCTTTTCGTGGTTAAGGTCAAGGCTATAGGTAGTGAGGCCTCAGTTAAGGGTCTAGAAGTAATCGCAGAGCTTAGGTTTTTAACCAGCCTAAGTGCTTAATTTATATGAAGGTGAAGATTAGAACAGATTAGGATGAAAATACATTAAGAATTGATTGTGATAATTACAGCAGAATTCATCATGTGGAACTATGATTGTCTACCAAGAATGAGCTTATTCTTCCTGGACTTGTAGTAAACATTGAAGAAGAGTAATTAGGCGCTGAGGGCATAGACAGGAGGAGTTCTGGAACTTTGGGGCTATTGTCAGTTGGGTGTGATGTTATGACTCATTGGCCTTGCAAAAATTTGTAGAACCATTTAACAAGCTGCATTTTTTAGAGGCCTATGTCAGAAAATAGACTATGAAATGGTGCAGCCATTGAAATATGCATAATGTGTGCATGGCTAAAGTATTTAAAGTATTAAATGTCTGTACTTATATACTTTAAAAATATTTTTCAAAAAAAAAATTAAGAACCAAAAGATAATAGGATAGAGATCTCAGGTTGTGGAAGACCCAAATGTAACACCAAAATGCAAACTCTGAAAATTCATTTGATTGCTTGAGAATTTTCAATTTTCTTTATCTTAAAATCCTATAAACAGGGTTTGAGATATTGCTCAGTAGTTAAAGCACTTGCCTGCAAAGCCTAATGACCCGGGTTTGATTCCTCAGTACCCACATAAAGCTAGATGCATAAAGTGGTGCATGCATCTGGAGTCTGTTGGCAATGACTGGCAGCCTTGGTGTACCCATTTGCTTTGTCTTCTTTCTCTGCTTACAAATAAAAATATTTTTTAACATCCTCTAAACAGAATTAAAGAAAAAAGGGCAAACCAAGGAATTGTTCTACCATGCAAGCAGATTCACTTTTCATACTACCAAAGAGTGCTTATAAACTAATGGAAAAAAACCCACAAAACTAAGGATCCCCACCCAATGGAAAATAGAGTGTGGTAAACATGAAAAAAATTTCAATTTCCCTATCAGTATTCCCAGAAATGCAAACCTGTAATAGTCTTTCTGAATTTTTGACATGGATTAAAAAGTAAACCACTTCTGTTTACAATATGGAGAAGCGAGCCTACTCATTGCTAGAAAGAGTATAATTATAATTTTTCAAGAGCAAAATATATAACAAACTTTCAAAATAATATGCAATTTGAAGTAGCTAATCTGTTTCTAAGGATTTAGTTAAGAAAATACAGAAAGTGATTAATAATTTATCCTGTGTATGCTATTTAAGTAATGTCTTTTTGTGCATCCATTTTCAGTTCTGGGCTACTATGGATGATGATTTCAGCATTGTTTAGATAAGCTTTGCATTTCTATAATACTGTATTGAGTATTAAATGGCAAAATAGTATGAAACATGTAATGTATGCAAAGATTTTTGTTGTTTGCATTTAAAAATAAATAAAATGCTAATAGTGGTTATCTGGACAGTTTCATTTTAGTTTATTTTTTTTCCTGCAGTTTTCTGCAGTGCACATGTATTTATACAGTGGATTGTTTGAGTCTTCCCAAGCCCCTTAGGAATTTTTAGGGGGTTGCTGGGGATAGAACTCAGGAGAATCCAGGCCTTCTGCATGGTAGGCAAGTGCTCTACTACTAAGCTACGCCTCCAGCCTGGTGGGTTCATTTTATAAAGAAAAATCCTAAGAAAGTAGAAGTAGAGGACCACTTGGAATGCCATTCTGCTAGTTCAGTACAGGGTTCCTTGGTACTTTGTGTACCTATAGCTCCTTTCCAGGTGTTCATGCACAGGGCTGGATGTCTGGCTTGGTCTGTTCCCAGTGGTGTTCTCATTCATTCCCATGTTATAATTCTTCAGATACCTAGGTACCTTCCGTCAGACAGTTGTAATCTCATGAAATGTACTTGAGTTTTGATATTAATATGCCTACTTAAAACAGTAGATTGAGTTTTGATGAATGTCCTTCATAGTGGACAGTCCTTTTCTTTGTGACATTGCAAACTGCCTATCCTATTTTGCAACTTAGTTCATAGCTCCTAGTTAGATTCATTTTAAGTTAAATAGTTTTTTCTTTAATATTTTTTATTTGAGAGGGAGGGGAGAGGGAATGAGAATGAATGGTATCCCCAGGGCCTCTTGCCCACTTTATATGCATCTGACTTTTCGTGGTAGGTACTGGGGAATTGAACCTGGGCCTCCAGGCTTGACAAGCAAGAACCTTTAACTACTGAGCTATCTCCCCAGCCTTTAAGTTAAATGTTTAAACTATAATACCTTTATGCATGATAATATAAATTTCCAAAAAAATTAAGAAAAGTGAAATATTTTGGCACAGTTTGTACTATAGCTTGGAAAGCTTGAAAGGTTACTATCATTACTATCAGTTTTCTAAGAAAGATACTCTAATTGGCATAAATTGGGAACACTTAGAATTATGAGAAAATCGTCACAAAGAAATGTGGACAGAATGCATAGAAATGCTATCAGCATATGTCAGGGGAAAACTGCCTTTGCTACATAGAATATACTAATTATATACTAACTGAACTAGTTGTGTGCATGGTTAGCATCTCGAAGTCAGAATGTGTGTCAGGGGAGGCAAGAGCTCAGACGTCTCTTCTGGAGAGATGGAAGGAGGCCTGTTCTGGTCAGACTGGAAGGAAAGATTTGGAATTCTGCTTGACACTGATGAAACTACAGACCAGACTCTTCAATCCCCAGTGGAATTTTAGGCATAGGTGCAGAGGCTTGGCCATTTTCCCTCTGCAGACACGGCTTTATCTTTAGGAATTAAGAGGCTTTGGTTTGGGGGAGGGTGGAGAAGGAAGAGTGGAGTGATATGATTTTTCCCATCTTAAAGATCAAAATCTTTAAAAAATTAACTTGGCAGTTGATCTTACATGTAATAATAACACTTAGAATTCAGCTCAAAGTACATGCCAAAGACCTCCTGTCTTTGTAGCTGCTGACCCTCAGCCTTCTGATTTTTGGACATGCCTTATATTGGAAGAAGTCCTTTTTTGCTGTTCTGTTTGAAAATAGACTTTGACATGCTTCACATGACTGAATGAGGTCTACCAAAATTCCACTAGAGTGCCTCCTGTCTGACATCTACTACCAAGGGACCCAAAAGGTACAGAAAGGAGAGATGCTGAAAACTCAGCTCATGGAGCA
The DNA here is from genome assembly GCA_004024765.1 of Zapus hudsonius. Taxonomy (NCBI): domain Eukaryota; kingdom Metazoa; phylum Chordata; class Mammalia; order Rodentia; family Dipodidae; genus Zapus; species Zapus hudsonius. Next base: position 27,008 of record PVHP010008330.1, on the reverse strand, counting down.
GTTTTGCCTGGTGTGAGCTCTTCAGTGGTAGCTTTGTACATGACCTGGGTGCTGTTGACTTCTTGTGCAGAGTTGTTTTTTTTAATATGTCTGTTTTTAGTATAGTTTGTTTTGGTTCTGTTATTTTTGTAATAAAGGGACTCACACTGCTTGTTACTACATTTTCATTGTTTTTGTTCATTTAGACCAGTGCTTTTTGCCCTTCTGTGTTCTGAGGCATGTGAGATTTGGTAACCAGAGGGAAGAGCAGTGAATAAACTAATTTAGGAAATGTTGACTTGCAAATGCAAATTGAAGGGTCATTAATATGTTATGTACATTGCAGCTCTTATAAGTTGTATAGACTTGTGTGTGTACCCTTAACGTAAAACTTTTGGAAAAAGAACTTAGAACTTAACCACATTAAAGAGCATGTTTTGTAGAATGCATACAGACTTCAAAATCATAGAATGTGGAAATTACAGTAGAAAATGATGTAGTAAATTAGTGTGTTTATTTTTTTTTCTTTGATGGAGCACTGATTGGCACCTGGAAGCACTTAGTGTCCTTTGAAGCAGTGTGGAACATGTCACAGAGGCTGGAAGCCTAATGAAGGACAGTTGCTGTTTTACTTATCTAGAAAGCATCTCTCTCTCTCTCTCTCTCTCTCTCTCTCTCTCTCTCTCTCTCTTTTTCTCCCCCCTTCTTTGTGATGCTGGTTATCAAACCAAGAGCTTCATAAATGCTAGACGCAGGGATTTTTGCTTCACTTTAGTCCTTGTCTGTATTCTATCGTCTTCCTTCCTTCCTTCCTTCCCTCCTTCCCTCCTTCCCTCCCTCCTTCCCTCTTGTGTGTGTGCTATATACACCCATGTGGCACCCCTTGCCTTCTTTTGCCACAGCCGAGTCTCTTACTGATCCCAGAGCTTGCTGTTTCTTCACAAGCTGTGCTTTCCTACAGGACTGGATTACAAACATGGTTGCCCATGCCCAGCTGTTTATATGGTCCTGGGGCTCAAACTTGAGTGGTCTCTCAGTGTTCTCAGGCCCTCATGTTTGTATAGGAAGTGCTTTTAACTGTTGAACTCTATCTCTCTCCAGCCACCCCCCCCCAAAAAAAAACCCCTCAAAGTATATGGGTTAGCATTAGTCCATAATTATTACCAAGAAACAATGCAACAAAATAAAGGTTGTTTTTTTTTTCACATTTTATTATACCTTTCGGCCAACCTGGCCTAGAGTGAGACCTTGCCTCAAAAAACAAACACACACAAACCACACAAAAGAAAAAGAAAGTCCAGGCTGGGGCATAGCTCAGTGGTGGAGCACTTGACTAGAATGTACATGTATGCCTCTGGATTTGATTCCAGGACCATGGAGTCAAAGTCTGAAACTTCCCAAGTTTTAAAGGCATGTAAAAGTACTTCCATTTAACTTTTGCTCTTTAAAGCTCTCCTAGGATCTCTCCTGATTTATTAAATTGGTTGGCCTCATCTCATCTTGGTAGCTTCCAGAGTGTGAACAGTGTTCATGTGATTTATGAGGTAATGTCTGTCTTCTAGAGTATTTGGTTTACTCTGGGAAGAAGTGTGTACCCATTTTCTACACTCAAGGACCAAGACCCCTCTTCTCCTTTGGTGTCACTTCTGGGCGGAGGGTTCTGTGGAGAGTACTTGCTGTCTAATTTTGTCTGTTCTTACTCTTCAGGAGCCATCTCTTAGACTAGAAATTTTGTCTAGTTTTTATTCTGGGGGTTTCAGTTGTATTTAGGCTTAGTAATTCTCAGCAGCTTCCAGCTGAGCCCCTTTGGGCTTTTCTATTTGGATAACCTCCTTCCCTTCTGTCTGCAAGCATGCACCCCAAACTGATGGCTTTCCTTGTTCCCTCCACCATATCCAACTTTTTGTCTCTAGCATTGTACCTGACACAACACGGGCTTAAAACTTTAATTTTTCTTACGTCCATAGTCAGTGAGCTACCATGATCACCAGCAGGGAAAGTGGAGAAATAGCTCAGTCAGTAAAGCGCTTACTTTGTAAGCGTGAGACCCAAGTTCAGTCTCCATAACTCATGTTGCAAACAAATACTGGCACATTTCTAATCCCGGCATTGAAGAGGTGGAGACAGGTGGGACGTGGGTAGCCAGTCCTGCCCACTTGGTGAACTCCAGGTTAGTAAAAGACCCTATCTCAAAAAGAAAACACATGAAGAACAACTCCGGAGGTCATCCTCTGGCCTACATATGCACCTGCACACACATGTGAACCTGCATACAGGCATATACACAATTTCCATCGGGTACAAAATACTGAAAGCTTACCTGTTTCAGAACCATGTTCTAAGGAGAATTGATGTTATAGGGCTTGCCAGATTTTCTCCTTTGTAAATAGATTTGACCCTGCCTGTGGGAAGTAAGATTAAAAAAAAAAACTTCTTATTGAAGGTTATCAAATGGTTTATTTTCATGAGCTTAGAAGTCATACAAAATAATTGGTTCAACAACTGTATTTAACTTAGTTTTCCTTTATTGACATAAAGTCCAAGTTTAAACGCACACACACTCTGTGTGTGTACATATATATATGTCTATCTCCTCATCCCCTTCCCCAGTGTTTATAATGACTGGAAATATGAAATTTCTCAGTACTGGATTTTGTAATAGCTGGAAAGGGAACTTTTCATTGAGATGGGTTTTAGCCAGTGCAGCATGAGCACATGCCTTGGGGCAAGCAGGGGCAGCTCACTATGAACTCTGAAGTGTTCCCAGGAGCAGTGCCTGTGCCTTAGGATCCCACAAGAAAGGAGGTGTCTTGATTTTTTTTCATCTCCTTCTGTGGTGTCAATACAGTGGCAAATCGTCTTCAAATCAAATGAAAAACATCACTCCAAATCAAGTTGGGCCCAGTGGTGCATATGTATAATCTCAGCTACTCAGGATGCTGAAGCAGGAGGACCACAAATTCAAGACATCTGGCCTTGCTGGGCAATTTAGTGACCTTGTCCAAAATAGTATAAAGAGTGCTCTTGGCTGGGTATGTGGTGCACGTTGTTAATCCCAGCACCCACAAGGCTTGAGGTAGGAGGAGAGCAGTGAGTTTGAGACCACCTGAGACTGCATAGTAAATTCCAGGCCAGTCTGGGCTAGAACTAGACCCTACCTGGAAGAAAAAATGCTGAGGTTGTAGGTTAGTTAAGGTATAGTAAGGCCCTGGGGTTCAATGTCCAGTATTGCTGAAAATAAATTTTCTTGTTAAATTTCAAATAAAAAAATGGCATGTATGTTTTCAACCTATTTGTAGTGAAATGGGAAGTGCTTGAGTGTTAGGGAGAGTTGCTTAATCATAATCTGTTTTAAAAGAATATTTATTTGTGGATGTATGTGTGTACATATATATGGGTATACCAGGGTCTCTTGCCACTGCAAATTAACTCCAGATGCTTGCACCACATTTTGCATCTAGTTTTACATGGGTATGGAGAATTGATCCCAGGTCAACAGGCTGTGTGCCAGCAGCACCTTTAACTGTTACGTCATCCCATAATCATCATCTTTCAACTAAGTGTTAGATTCTTTGTGAAAAGAAAGTAATGGAAAGGATTTTATTTTTTTATTGAAAACCTTGGTAAGATGATGAGTAGCTGCAAGTTCACTTTGTGATGTGCTAACTTTCAGAATCTACTTAGTAGCAGATAGTTCTCGAGGCCTAGCACCCACTGACCACAGGGTGTGTGACACTTTGAAGGTCATGAAGTAGGACTGTGGGACTCATGAGTAGAGGTGGGTTTGTGCATCCTTTGCTGATACAGTTCTTGCTGCTGTAGGAGAGACTTGCCAGCTGCATGTGACCATGGTTCATACACCCTCTGCCACAAGGTGCATATCCAGATCCCTGTGTTTTCTGGATCCCGTGGGAATGCTCTTCTGTCATGGCCTTTACAGCCAGCAGCAGCTCATGTGATCACTAGTTAGGTGGGTTAGATAGGAAACCCTTCAAGCATGTGTCAAGAAATGATTGTGTTGTATGAAATATTCAAACTTTAAGATAGAATGGGAGCAGTGTGAAGAAGCAGCGGCGAGGACGACCCCCGGACCGACCCAAGCCACACGCCGCTCATCCTCACGCCCAGCACCGACGTCTCCCACTGCCACCATGCCCAAGAGAAAGGCCAAAGGGGATGCTAAAGGAGACAAGGCCAAAGGCAAGGACGAGCCGCAGAGAAGATCCACCAGGTTGTCTGCTAAACCTGCTCCTCCAAAGCCAGAGCCCAAGCCGAAAAAGGCCCCTGCGAAGAAGGGAGAGAAGGTACCCAAAGGGAAAAAGGGGAAAGCTGATGCTGGCAAGGATGGGAACAACCCTGCAGAAAACGGAGATGCCAAAACAGACCAGGCACAGAAAGCCGAAGGTGCTGGAGATGCCAAGTGAAGTGTGTGCATTTTTGATAACTGTGTACTTTTGGTGACTGTACAGTTTGAAATACTATTTTTTATCAAGTTTTGTAAAAATGCAGAATTTTGTTTCACTTTTTTTTTTTTTTAAAGCTATGTTGTTAGCACACAGAACACTTCATTGTTTGGGGGGAAAGAACATGTGTCACTAACAGAATGTCTCCCAAGCTGGAGTGATGGGGAAACACCTTTCCCTGCTAGTTTTGAAAGATTCCTCTTGGCTCCTGAGCAGAGGGATCCCCCAATGTTGTTGACACAATAACCACCTTGGCACAAATGCCTGTGGCAGAGAAAACTCAAAATTCATTTTTATGTTCTTCCTCTCCACCATCAGCATAGACTTTAACTCCCTTAAGACGAGAGACCTGTTGGGACCTGACCCCTTAAAATTGGTTTTGCTGGGGTGTCAAATTATCTGGACTTTGCAGTAATGTCATTGAGATGGTGTTCCTCACAAGAGCTATAGTACCTTTTCTAAAAGATTGTGGATTTATTTTGCAGATTAATAATTCTTCCATTTTCATTTTGTTTCCTGAAATTTAGGGTCGGTTTGTGAAAAGTTGTTAAACAATCTTAATGTGAAATGTCAACCCTCACTCTAAACTTTCCCTGTCGAGAGCAATCAGATGAAGTTTTTGTTGGGTTTTATAGTGGCTTTCTGATTTTGGTAGTCCATATAAGAAGAGAGTTTGAAAGTTCATGTATACTGTTAATGAGTGTCTGCCCATGACCTGCCTGAAATACCATGATTGTTTATGAAAAGTATCTTTAATAAAGCTGGATACAGTTTGGTTTAGAAAAAAAAGATAGAATGATATTTTCAATAAAATGTGAAAGTTTATCAACTGCTTAAGTTGGGGTCTGTCAGAATACACAGACACCCTGCCTTCTGCTGGTAGGAATGTTTTGATAGGAATTTTGGGGAAACTACCACCTTAGCGTTATTGTAACCCAAGATATTGTGAAATTTGCAGGCAGCCTTAATTTACTTTATTTTGAGTGAAAAAATAGTGTCCCCAATAGACAATATATACATGGAAGTTAAGGGCTGCCCATGCTTCCAGTTAGTGAGTCGTGGAGCCTAAATTTCATGTTCCACAAAAATCCACATTCTATATTAGCCACTTGAAATAGGCTAGTCATTGTATGATGGCACTCAGTGCCCCTACCCCCCAGGTGCACTCTGGAGGATGATGCAACATGTGTAGACAGACTGGTGAAGATTCGAGCAGTACACAAGCATCACCCATGCTTGTGACTTTTATGACCAACCCGATGCCCCAAGTGGGAAATTCCACATCTGATTTCCTGTGATCTGTCACATTCAAAACGTGGTGCTCTAATAGTGCCATATAAAATTACCTTCAGCCTACATATATAAAATGTATATGGAACATTGGCTGGGAAGATGACTCAGTGGTTATCTTGCTTGAAAAGACTGCTGGCTGTGTTCAATTCCCCAACACCTACATGAAGCCAGTGGCCCAAAGTGGTACATGCATTTTTGGAGTTTGTTTGCAGTAGCAAGAGGCTTTACCACATCCATTATCTCTCTCAAATAAATAAAACAAAAGAATGGATTAATGAATGAATAAAATATTTTAAAAACATATATGGGAAAAATGTGTTTCCTGTTTAGATTTGGGTCCCATCCCCATGATAACTCATGTGGATATAAATATTTTAAAATCTGAAAAAGTCCAATGGTCCCTAGTATTTTGGATAAGGGACACTTAACTTACATTGTTATGGTCTGTGAGCGTTTTCAAAAATCTATTTTAGTTTTTTAAAGTTTCAGTTGTCATTTGCTAAGTTGCTATCATTGCCTGCACAGTAATAATGGATTAAAGCCCTCAGTTTGAACAGCATCATGGTGTAGGTGGATGATCATGATCAAATATAATTCTATTTCTCCTTGTTTAATGTGAAGAAAAATGCTTGGAAATAAAATACATAAGCATACCAATCTAGACCATTGGAGAAATGTGAATAAATCTAGATCATTGAGGGGAAAATGCTGAAACTGAAAATTGAAGTGTAATTCTTAGCATTTAAAAGTAGTTTACTTGAACTGACAGGAGACTCTAAATACCTATTGGTTGTGGTTTCCTAAAGTGATTTATATCAGTGCAGACCCTCTTTAGATGTCATATAATAAGGTAGGGAAAATAGATGCTGGCTGAACTAAGATTCAGTTATGCAGTGAACAATTTTAAGGCTTTTAAAAGGTGCTTGTATCTAGGTTTTTAGTTGCTTGTTATCCTGGTGTGTGTATGGGTGCAGGCATACATATTCCATGGTGCGCATGGAGGCTAGAGGACCACCTTGGGTGTCAGTTCTCACCGACCAGTTTCTAGTTTGAGGAAGGTCTCTTGTCTACTATTTTGTTCATCAGGCTAGTTGGGCTCTGTGCTTCTCTCCTTTCTCCCCTATAGGCATGCTGGGCTGACAGATCCCCTCATGGAATCTGGCTTTACACAGGCTCTTGGGATTCAAATTTAGGTGCTCATCCTGGTATGGCAGTACTTGATCCTTTGCGCCAGCTCCCAGCCCAATTGTTAGATTTAAAAACAATACTCTCAGCTGGAGAGATGGCTGAGCAGTTAAGGCACTTGCCCATAAAGGCTTAAAGACCTAGGGTTTGATTTCCTCAGTATCCATACAAAGCCATATGCATAAGTGGTGCATATATCTAGAGTTCATTTGTAAAGGCTGGGGGCACGCCTGGCATGCCCATTCTCTGTCTCTCTGTCTCTCTCTCTGTCTCTCGTCTCTTTCTCTCCCCTTGCAAATCAAAATTATTTTTTTAAATAAAAATAAAAAGAATACTCTCCTGTTCGTGGTTCAGGTACCAGTTCCAAGAGAACAAAAATTTGCTATGTGTCAGTAAGGAAAAAATCCATACTTAATGGTATCTCATACTTCTCATAAGTACAAAAATTTCTCTGGGGGAGTGAATTAAATTAGCATGTACAAATATATTCTATAACTAGAAGGACAAAAAATTGATCACTAGGAGAAAGCTGCTCTATTAGTGAACATTTGAGGATCCAACTCTGCTCATTTTCTGAAAGCAGGATTGGCAGAGGGGTAACTATAAAGCTTGAAAAATGTATGCTTGTGTTCTGCTCCAGGATGGTGGATCCTGGCCTTCTTAATTTTTTTTTCAAATGATCGTTTTTATAGTTGTTATGGCTTGCCTGAATTTCACTTTCAATTTTTATGGCATGTAAATGTTGTGTATTTTGTCCAGCAATAGTATTTTTTATATATTTTTATTTATTTATTTGAAAGCCAAGATAGAGAATGGGTACACCAGGGCTTCTGTCTGCTACAAACAAACTCCAAATGCATGCGACACTTTGTGTCTGGCTTTATGTGGGTCCCTAAGCTTTGGAGGCAAGTGTCTTAAACCACTGAGCCATCTCTCCAGCCCCAATAATAGTATTTTTAGTAGGCTGGTAGAAAATAAGAATTTTGGTATGTTTGTTTGGTTTACAAAATATCCTCAGAGATTCAAGTGTGCCCCCAAACTATTTAGAATTAGACTAAATTCACCAGTAATCTTAGAACCTTCTGTAGTGTGCCAAGGCACTGTTAAATGTTGAAGACTGAGCTGTCAACCAGGCAGCAGACTCTAGTTGTTTTCATTAACTCTCTAAGAGATGGAGACTTTGTGATTATAAAGAATAACCTTTGTCAGACATGTTCCATTTTTATACTAACAGGTATAACTGTAAAACTTAAAGTATTCATTGTCCAAGTAGCAGTAGCTAGCAAGAAATCTCAATTTTGAATTAAGAAAATAAATCTAACATGTAACATTAAATAGTAGCTTTTTTGGTTACCATCTTATAAAGTAAAATGTATTTCTGAAATACAATATGAAAATCGTGTGCTCTAATTTCATTTATTAAGTTTTACAAATATTACAGGAATAATTGTTCATTGTCCTAGAAATGTCCTTTTATTCGATGGATTTTAAGCATTTTCTGAGTAAATTCCTATGAATTAGAAGATCATGGGTCTTTAAGAACATTTCCTACCACTCTGGTTTTTAGAAGGAAGAAGGCTACCACTTGGGGTGTTCCTCCTGTGTCCCAGGTTTAAGTATTTGTCCAGCAGTGTCTCGTTTATTCTTTACGTCAGTTTGAGAAGTTGGTGCTTTGGGATTTAATCCTCTCCTTTTGTCTTTAAAGTATAATTGGCAAAATGTGTTTATAATTCTGGTGTACAGAATACTTCATTTGTTTTGTGGTCCTGGAATGGAACTCAGGGCCTTGTGCATGCCATGCATGCCCTGCCTCTGAGCAACACCTTGTTCCAGGCCTCCTAACACATTGTGAAATGAGTCCTTCAAGCTAAATATCACTTCACCTACTCATTTTATGGTGAGAACGTTTAAGATCTAGTCTTGGTTCTTTCTTTGTGTGTGTGTGTGTGTGTGTGTGTGTGTGTGTGTGTGTGTGTGTAGACCAGAGGTCAATGGTGAATCCCTTTCTCAATCATTCTCTGCCTCATTTTTTGAGACAAGTCTTTCATTGAATCTGGAGCTAAATTAGCTGGCTAGCAAGCCCCAATAATCCTCCTGTCTGTACCTCCCCAGTGTGACAACCACAGCACCAGGCTTTTATGTGGGTGTCAGCATTCTGGACTTACAGGTCCTCATACATCTATTTCCTTCGTTCTTGTTTTTAAGCAAGTTTGGGGTATCAGATGACTGCAATACACAGCCACTGTACTGTACAATAGATTGATTTCCTGAGCTCATTCTGTGTAACTGAAACTTTGTGCCCTTTGCCCTCACCCCATTCCACATGTTTAATTTTGAAGGATTGCTTGAACATGAGGGAACAGAGTTAGAACTGTCATAAAAGGATCTGAATGCTGCTCTCTAGGGGGCTGTGCCAGCAGTGCTCACTCCCTGGGTATTCATTCTGAATGTCTGGATTCTTTGTCTCTGTAGCAAGTGACACGTTAATTCAGTGCCATCTGGTGGTGAGATGAGTTGGGGTCATATTGTTGAAGTTGCAAAGGTGCTTGTTTAGGGGTAGTAGATCAATACAAACACACTTCAGCCAGAATATGGTCCACTTTGCACTAGGCTAAATTTAGTTTGGAGAAGTTCCACTGTGAGCCATGCACAAAGGTTTGTTTATGTTTTTGAATAAGGTATGTGGTTTGTTCTGGTAATTCACATTATGCTTGTCCATCCATTTGCAGGTTATACTTGTACTCTAGTTTTAGAACTTAAAGGAAAACTCTCATTCCTACTGTCGTAGTGTAAGGGGGAGTGGGAATAAGTATCACATTTGAGGTAGTACTGGGGATCATGTGACAGCAACAATCAGGAGAAGCAGGTGACAGAATTGCTAGCTGTGGGGCCCCCAGTCTTCTCATCATTGTTTTAAGTGGGTCATTTCCATTTCTATCAGGCTACAGTCAGGTTTCCCAGCTCTCTGTTCTATTGCAACCCCTCCCACCTGTCTCCAGTGCAGAGATTGAACTCTGGCCTTGTGCACAAATGCTCTACCACTGGCTGTCCTCCTGGAGCTACAATTGAAGAGCATCAGTCTCCTGGCACCCAGGAGTCAGTCAGTGGCTTTTTCAAAACAACCTTTTTCTTGATTGATCTTTGACCTTTGCCACTGTTGAACTGGAAGGTACATTAACTCTTGGTTTTCTTTCTGTCTTCTTTCTCTGAGAAGCATTCCTGCTCCCTTTTTTGGGGGGAGTGGAAAATAGGAGACTCCCTGTCCCATGTCTTCTGTTAAAACTTCAGTCCTCACCTGTGTTCATTTTTCTACTTTATATTTACCTAGGCTGATGCCTACAATTTTTACTTTTTACTCTTTATTGAATATATTTTTTCAGATGTGATTTCCTTTAGACTATAGTTTTGTATTTTTAAACTATCTACTTGGGCATTTTCATTTTGGTGTTATATTCACATATCTAAAATTAAGCTTTTAAAATACTAATTTATTTGTGTAGGCACACAGGGCATGGTGTGCATGTGCAGGTCATAGAGCAACTGCGAGGTGTCTATGCTCCACCTTCTTTGAGGCAGGGTCTCTTGCTACTGCAAACAGGCACCAAACCTCAGATTCTCCTGGCTGCACCTACCATTGTTGTCCCTGTATTGCTATCATATGCCACTTTGTATCCAGCTTTATGTGGGTCCTGGGGAACCCAACCCAGGCTGGTAAGCTTTGCAAGTAATGACAGCTGAGCCATCTCCCCAGACCTTAAAATTAAGTTCCTTATTATAATTTATCTATTTCTCCTAATTCCAACTTTGCCAGATAAGGTTGTGTCAAATTCTCTTTACAAAAAAATTCTCTTTATGTTGTTTTAATGAAAGAAGAAAGAGCTGGTCCTGAAGTCGGCTTGGGGTTTTCTGGGCCGGAGCAGGCAGGGCGGGGCAGGAGCGCACCCGGGGAGGCGGGGCCAGGCCGAGCTGCTGGTCTCTCCGTTAGTCCCCTGCTTCTTCTGGTCCCGGCTGGCGGCTGGGTAACCGGGAGCTTGACCAGTTGGCTGGCATCAGCTGGCCCTCGCCCTCGCTCTGGGGCTGTTTGCCCCGGGGCTGTTTGCCCCGGGGGTTACAGCTCTGGAAGCAGCTGCAGCATTCTGCTGACTACGGCAGCAGCAGACCCTGGCAGGGAGGGAGCAGGCATGCTTTGAGTGGTGGCTATGATGGCAGCGGTGGCTGTGGACCTGGATAGACGTGGAGGTGCCCATGGGCCTGAGAACCCACGGAAGTGTTACAGCAGAGATGAGGAAAGGTGTGGAAATATATATTCCCGTTTAATGTAGGAGCCCCTTTGGTTAAGTAGAGGTAGAGGAGGAGGGAGGGGAAGAGATGGGCAGAAGAGATTGGCAGTAATTAGCGACCTGTGAATACCTGCTTTGCATGTAGATGTGAGCTTGGGCACGTATCAGATGGTGGGGGCAGAGGAACTCCCACCTTCCAGGCACAGCTGGGGTGCGAACCTGGATTCATGTGGCTTGCTCAGGGGGATGGGAGTTAGGGTTGATAAGGCACCTACCAGATTACCATCAGGTTTTAAACCTGTTCAAATGTTGTTAACCCTTTGTCCTCTGTGTCCCATTAGCAGTGCCCCAACAAGCAGTACCCAACATCTTTACATTTGGGGTTTTGCCAGCATGAGAATTTTTTTAATTGAATGTTGAATTTAGTACTACAAAGAATTTCATGTTAACACATAGACAGATGCCTGAACGATCATTTAACTTATCCAGAACTGTACTTCAGTGGGTTTAAAAATTTTTGTTTTTGCTTTTTAAAATTTTTATTTGTTTGCAAGCAGAGAGAAAGGAGAGAATGGTTGCACCAGGGCCTCTAGCCGCTGCAAATGAACTCCAGATGCATGTGCCACTTTGTACATCTGACTTTATGTGGTTACTGTGTAATTGAACCCCAGTTGTGAGTTTTGCAGGCAAACACCTTAACCGCTCAGCCATCTTTCGAGCCCGTTTTTGCTTTTTGAGGCAGTCTCACTCTGTAACCCAGGCTGGCTGTGAACTCCCAAGTGATCCTCCTACCTCGGTCTCCCAAGTGTTGGGACTAAAGGCATGTTGTAGTCAGCTTTCTAGTTGCTGCGCAGAAAGAACCCAAACAAAAGTGGCTTGTAGAGGAATGGGTTTATTTGGCTTACGGACTCAAGGGGAGACTCCATTCTGGCAGGGAAAACGATGGCATGAGCAGAGGGCTGGACATCACCTCTGCCACAGCACTGCAAACAGCGGCAGGAAGGTGTGCCAAACTCTGGCA
>PVHP010008330.1:0-14687 GCA_004024765.1 Zapus hudsonius | reverse complement strand
CAACAACACAGCTTCATCGAGGTTGTAAAACTCAAACTGCCATCAGCTGAGGATCGATCTAACAGAACACATTCATTTGTTTGTGGGGGACACCTGGATCAAACCATGACAGTCCGCCCCTGGCCCCCACAAACTAATAATCATACAAGATATAAACACAATATGTTCAGCTCAACTCTTAAGTCCCCGCAGCTTTCAACTGGGCCATAATACCAAAAATAAACCCGTAATGGCACAGAACATTCACAATGCAAAACATGAGGCACAGCAAAAACAGATTGACCAATACAATACAAGATTTAAAACAAACAGGGCACCATCAATCTCTAACTCCAAGCTCAATGATTCTAACCAATAACACAAGTCTCTTGGAGATTCAATTCCGCCCCTCCAGCTTGGCTACTCACAGTCCTGGAAAACGTCATCCGGTGCTGGTAGCTCGCCTTGGCACCCATCCATAGTCCTGGAATTCTTTGGGTCTCCATTGCAACCCACAGTTCATCCTCATGGCTCCATTGGGCTCCATGCAGACAACCTTGCACACCTGCTTCACATGCCGATGGCCATTTTTCAGAAACAAAACTGTGTTGCAAATCCAGTGACCCTCTCTTCTTCCATTTGCCATACTCCACAGAACCAGGTGGGCTACCAACTTGTTAATCCAGGGGGGAACAAAGCATTCAGGCCCTTCAAAGAGTCTGCATTCTTCCTGTTGTTTCAATGCAGACCAGCTGGCTGAATCTCAATGGTTGTCATCTCTCAAAACAATTGCAGGTGAACAGGCAGCAGTTTCGACCCAAAGATCTTTCTTTCTGTGCCATCTCCATCTGCTCACACCAGTCCATCTTTACGTAAAACAACCCTGCACAGGTTTCCAGGACACAGGCAGACAGAATGCAGCAAGCCTCGCACGCAAACTGCTTCTGGCACAGTCCTGACAAAGTTCTTTCTCCCCCTCATAAGCCAAACCTCACAGTCCATAGTTCTCATTACATTCAGGTCTCTTAACTCTGACCAGAATGGTCCATCACGCTGTACTTACAGCACTGCAAGGCACCTCATTGGACAAGGTTTCCAATCCGTCCATATTCCTCCTGCAGATCACTTCCAAAATGCCAAAGTCACAGAATCAGGTTTCTAGCAGCAACAGATTACCCCACATCCTGGTACCAAAACTGTTGCAGTCAGCTTGTAGTTGCTGCGCAGAAAGAACCCAAACAAGAGCGGCTTGTGGAGAAATAGGTTTATTTGGCTTACGGACTCAAGGGGAGACTCCATCCTGGCAGGAAAAACGATGGCATGAGCAGAGGGCTGGACATCACCTCTGCCACAGAATTGCAAACAATGGCAGGAAGGTGTGCCAAATACTGGCAAGGGGGAGCTGGCATATAACCCCCATAAGCCCGCCCCAACAACACAGCTCTAGTGAGGTTCTAACTCTCGTATTGCCATCAGTTGAGGATTGATCTATCAGAACCCATTCATTTGTTTGTGGGGGACATCTGTATCAAACCATGACAGACATGAAGAGCATGAGGCCTGCTTCAAAACTGTACTTGGAAGTTCCTGTTTATTTATAATTATATTGTTGCCATCTGAGTGTGTAAACCATAGGGTACAATTGGCTCAGATCATGCAGGCAGATGTAGTCCCAAGATGTTTTTATAGCTTTTACAGTGTAATTTTTTGCTCTTTTAAAAGCCATGAATGATGTTAAAGTGTGATGACCTTGCCCATCCTTGAGTCTTAATGTATTTACTTCCTATGTAAGATACAATTAGTGAACTCTATAACTACTATAATCCCAAAATATTGATCAGTTTAAATAATATTGGCAATAACTGTAATGGGCTCTTACTGATAAAAGTCAGAACATTGCAGAAACTACTATGGCTTCTTGCCAGCATTCATAATTGAAGGGATTATCACATTTTAGACAGAAGTTAGTCAAAATAAAACTAGTTTTCTCTCCTATCTGCATTCATAGTGTCTGAATTCTATCCATGGGCCCCACGGAAGTCTCACTTCTACCTAGCTCCCTACATGGTGTTCTTCCTTCCTCACAGATAGCTCTTTTTATTACTTTTCAGTTTATCCTCCCAGTTTTTTTTTTTTTTAAGAAAAACCGAATATACCTGTGCCGACATGTTAATATTTGCTGTCCTCCCCCATTCCCAGGTCTCCTGCTTTGATCAGTTAATGTCTGCTGTAAAATCCTTGTGTGGTCAGTACCTGAAGGCCTTCCTCATTCCTGTGAATAATTCACAGGGTGCCATTGTGTGGGCATGCCAGAGTTCAATCCTGTTTTGAAATTTTGGGTCAGTTGCCAGTCTTCTGCAGTGACTAAACTTGATTTTACAACTTCTTGTGGTTTTGGCCCATTTATCTGGGGGACAGATTCTTAGAAGTAGATTTCTGGGTCAAAAGGTAAATGTTTCTGGGAAAAAAAATTGTATCATTGAGCATTTCCATCAGCAATATCTACATTATTTTGAATTGTTATATATTGTCTGTTAATTTTTGAATCAAAAGATAAATTGTTAGAGGCTTGAAAGTGCAGATTTGGGAAAAAGCCTTTGTCATCCTTAATTCTTTCCCTTCCCTGTTCTCATAATTCCTGCTTTGGCTTTCTCTCTGCTCACTGTTTTCTGTTGCTGTTGTCTGAGCTATGCCATTATCTCAGTTCAGTCCTAGTTTCATCGTGCCCTCTCTCTCTCAGACTCAGAGCTGTCAGACCAACATTTCTAAAATCAGGTCAGCCATAACACTTCCCTTCTCATAACTCTGTCCCTTGTGTGTCACCAGTGTTTCCATGTACCACAAATCCATCCACCTTCCTCTCAGTGTCTCCCCTCCGCCCTATATAATTTTTCTGTCCAATGTTCTTCCCTATCAGTACCTCTTCTGTTCAGATACTTTTCATCCTTTGAAAAGTTGTGGGATGCACTTGTGTTGAAAACTTTCTTTCTTGATAATTTTGGTCAGAAAGTACTTCTTTCCCTTGTTGCCTTTATTATTGTTATTTTTAACCTGTGTTGTTAGTAGGATAAGTCATGGGTACTCTTTTACTCCTCTGTATCTCGGCAAATCTTGGTTGTATATCCCTATTTACATATTGTTACAGAACAGTATAAGCCCCTTTATTGGTAATGGAAGCTTTCTGGTGGAATACTGTCATGCTCTGTTAATGCTTTGCTAAGATGCATATGCATGCAGAACCCAGGATCTTGTGCAGATGTGCTTATTTCTGTGAGTGAGCTGAACTTGACCCATAAAGCTACTCTTTTTAGTTTTCCTTGGCAGCTTTGTTGAGGCCCAACTCATATACTTTAATTTTTGCTTGTTTTAAATCTGTAATTCTGCAATTTCTAAGAAAGTTAGAGTTGTGACCACCAATCACACATCCAATTTTTGAACAGTTCCATTGCCTGAAAGATTTCCTGTGCCTATTTACAGTCACTCCCCATTCCCACCCCTACCCAAGCTAGCACCGATTTACTTTCCGTCTCCATAGAGTTTATTCTTCGTATCACATTTATTCACATTTCACATCATACACAGAGTCATTCGTATGATCTTTGGTCTTTTGAATCTGGCATTCACTTAATATGCTGTTGCATCAGTACTTCATTTCTGTGGGGGAATAAAGGTTAGTACCTCTAATGTTAACTATCCACCCTGTTTGTACTGTGCATGTTTACAAAGAAAACTGGCATGGATACTACAGGGAACAAAAGGAGTGGTGTGATGATGAAAAGGTACACATTCCAAAATCAAAAGCTAACAAAAAAAAAATCAAGAAGCCAACATCATATATAAAGGAACAATAGAAAGAAAAGCCAAAGAACGGTAACCCAGGCAACTCAAGACAATACTAGTGGGTAGGGATAGAACTGGGATGCATACAGGGAAGCCTCCACAGCACTGAAGACATTCTACAGAAAATTCTAGTTCCTTAGGTGAGGACATGGGCTGGCTGGTATTCCTTAGAGCAACATGTTTTCTTCTTAACAGATATGTGGAACATATTTTATTATCTATTTGACAAATAACATAAAAACATTTAGTAGGCTAAAAGACATTGTACATGAAAAGCTGACACAGCCCATCTGGGCTTGACACACACTAAGATTAGGTAAAACTGCCTAGCAATAAAGGAAAGCTTCAGGCTGCAAGCTTCACAAAGCATTCTCTTCAGATTTCAATAAAAGACTTCTAAAGTCTCATCTTAATAACTTTAGCATAAGGAAAATGGCAACCAACAGCAGGTGCTGTTGTGAAGCTTTCCAGCTTCGCAGCTGCACACAGATGAGCCAGGCCGCTCTTGAGCTGCTATTTATTCCTCCTTTCCCTTGGCTTCCAAAGGCCTTTAATTCACATGACCAAAACTGAGCTCTCTGCCCATCCTCCCCCTTTAGTGAACTAACAGGGATCGTTGGAGAGCACCCTGTTCTCCTCTAACTGTAACCACAGTCTCTTGTGTGCATTGGAGGCCCGGTGGATGACCCTAACCCACCCAGATGCCCCTTTGAGGAAAGACTTGAGTCCTGTGTGGTAACTGTGTTCAATAGACCCCTTCAGCTGTCAATCAGCTTCAACTGTGAAGCCTCCCTGTGCCAGCCATGCCCTGCTGGCACCTGCTAGTCTTCAGGCCACTTGAGGCAGTGACAATACCATGCCTGTTTGTTTGGTCTTGGCTTTATATGGGGAGTGAATCCCATACCACCTTCTCCCCTCCAGGTGTCTCCTGCTCTTTCCCTGAGAAGCCTCTCCACCTAGACTAAACTCAGTCTGAGAGCCCATCCTGACGCTTGCAGGCTGCTACTGCTGGACTGTCCCCTTAGACACTCCAGTGGTGAGCTCACAGCTAGCATTCCCGTTCACACTCAGTGTTAGGTTCCTCTGCTTGATTAGTTACAAACGTTTTCCACTTACGGGGTGAAGTGCTTTAAGGGATAACAAGAATGTGAGGTAAGATGGTTCCTTACACTTTCCCACTTAGAGTAGATGAGGGCTTGTGAATCTTTGAAAATTTCATATAGATTCAACTTGTGCACCAAGCACTTTTATATATTAGCTTCGAGAAGAATTAATATTTTATAGCCAGAATATTTTGCAAACAGACCATGCTATTCTGATTTACTCTTTTTTATATTTGTGAGCCTCTTGCCATTGCACTGCAGACTAACTCCAGATGCATGCACCATGTTGTGGTTCTGGCTTACATGGGAAATCAGGAATTGAACCCCAGGCCGACAGGCTTCATAAGCAAATGCCTTTAACTGCTTGGTCATTTCCTTAGCCCCTAATTTACTATTAATAGTCACATAACCAGGGCCTAGGTCAGTACCTGGCACATGACAGTTTTCTACTAAATATTTATTAAAATTTAAGTGGAAATAGTTAATAAAGTTCTATATTTTTTGTTTATTTTGATGCAGGGTCTCACTCCAGCCCAGGCTTGCCTCAGGCTCATGGTGATCCTCCTACTTCATTCTCCTGAGTACTGGGATTAAAGGCCTGTGCCACAATGTCCAGCAAGTTCTGTGATTTTCATATGCCTATTTAAACACTGGGTTAAGAAATATATTTTGTATGTATGTATGTATGTATGTATGTATATGTGTGTGTGATCAAAACAGTTATGAAACTTTGCTAAATGAAAGGAGTGATTTTAGCCTAAAATTCAGTGTTTAAAGGAATCTTTTACAAAAAATAAGATAGGATTGTGTTGCAATTATAAAGGGGGATTCTAAGCAAATTTCGATGTTTGGCAGTACTCTTCTTTTAAATTTTCAAAATTTTAAAGATTTCTTTCATTCATATATGCAATATAGTAATTGAGCTGTATGTCAGGCTCTGCACTAGGTTTTTGAGATAATGTAGTGAGCAGAGGAGCTGGTCCCTATGTCCTCATTCTTCACAGCAGTGAAGTGGGAGCTACGGCAGAGAAGAGGCCTGAGGAGGCCACCTCGAGTCATGTTAGAAGGGAGAGTCCCCTGTGGGGAGCAGACATGACCCTTCTCTGGGATTTTGCAGTAAGGGTCACCTGAGGTAAAGTGGAAAAGGAAGGAACTTGCTAGGAGGCAGCAGCAAAGATCCTCAGGAGTAGAAAGGAGACTGGCGAGTCTTCAGGATACAAGCAGGTGCAGAGAGAAAGGGTCTGATCCAGATGACTCGCTCTTCTTCGAATCACAGCACCCTATTCAGAATTAGGTGATGGCTTCAGACCCTGCTACTTCAAGAAGAGTTGAATCAGGAATACAGACAGAGGTATGAGGAGCCCGTTTAGACTACTATAGTAGTGAGTGGTCCAGGTAAGAGACAGTGCTGATCACAGAGGAGAACACAACAGTGAGTGGATGGGTTTGAAATGGCCTTGACAGTTAGCACAGTAGTGCTCTGGCTAAGTGATGGAGAAAGGAGAGTAAGTGTAAAAGTTGTTATTGGGTGGCAGTAGCCGTCCAAAACTGCAGATTGTCATTGAATGTCCTGTTGCTATGATTCTCCCAAGATGAGAGGAAGCTTGAAACTACATAGGACACATTTGCTGAGTTGGTTTCTTTACATTTATTTGTAGGAATCTTTTATTAGATTATTTTTATATTTCACACTTGAACATAACTACTTGGATGTGTAAAATAAAATACTGTCAAGATCAGGAATAATGGTTTCATAAAATACATTTTTTTTTGAGGTAGGGTTTCACTCTAGCCCAGGCTGATATAGGACTCACTCTGTAGTCCCAGGCTAGCCTCAACTCACAGCCTCCCTTCTACCTTGCCTCCCGAGTGCTGGGATTATAGGTGTGCGCCACCACGCCCGGCTGACTTTTTTTTTTTAACCTTATGTGTAAATATATTTTTTCATAGGCCATGTAGTGTCTTTTCACATGGAGGGGAAAAAAAGGTCTGATACCTGCAAATGCCCGCAGACTATATATATATATATATATATATATATATATATATATATATATATGCAAAGAGAGAGAGAGTACACCAGGGCTTCTAGCCACTGCAAACGAATTCCAGATGTATGTGCACTTTGTGCATCTGGCTTTAACATGGGTACTGGGACATTGAACCTGTGTCCTTAAGGCTTTGCAAGCAAGTGCTTTAACTGCTGAGC
Organism: Zapus hudsonius; assembly: GCA_004024765.1. NCBI lineage: Eukaryota > Metazoa > Chordata > Mammalia > Rodentia > Dipodidae > Zapus > Zapus hudsonius. The sequence continues at coordinate 7,556 of PVHP010008330.1, read as the reverse complement.
CATCTCTCCAGCCCCCACAGATTATTTATCAGTATGTATCATACCACATTATCTACCCTGGAACCTTAGAAATAATTCATTCATTGATCTCCCTTTATTTCTTCTTCAGGTTTGCCTGCAATGAGATTTCACGCTCTATATCTAAAGGACATTTTTTCTGAGCTGCTGTGAAGAAATTTGGGATGATACTGTATATTTTCAACTAATGGAGAATTAGCTGTGTCTTGACCAAGGCTTGCTACCCTGGACGACTTTAGAACACTACTCACAATGTCATCCAACAGGAGTCAGAATCCTCATGGTTTGAAGCAGATTGGTCTTGACCAGATCTGGGATGACCTCAGAGCTGGGATCCAGCAGGTGTACACCAGACAAAGTATGGCCAAGTCCAGATACATGGAACTGTACACGTATCCTCTGCACTGAGCTGTGGCTAGTTGTTTAGAATTAGGATGGTTTAGCAGCATCTGAGTTAAGATTTATGTGTATATACATAGTTATATAAGTAAATACATTTGTACTATAGTACACTTTATTTTATTGAAATGTTCACAAACCTTAAAATTTACTCATTTTACAAGTATATTATTTAGTAGTTTTCAGTTTTTTTTTTTTACAACCATTAATATCTAATTTTAGGATATTTCTATCACCACAGAAAGATCCCTGCACTCCTTAGCAGTGGATGCCTGTGTCTTCCTCCTTCCTGGTCCCTGACAACCACTAGTATATTTTCTGTCTCAGAATGTGTCTGTTCTAGGCAGTTCATATAAGTGGTTTCATCCAGTCATCCAGGCCTTCCCTGCTGGTGTCTGTCACTTACCTTGATGTTTGTAAGCTTCCTCCCTGTAGCATGTGCCACAACTTCCTTTCTCTTCAAGACTGAACTGCATGCACTCTCTACCTTTGGTTTTTCTGTTCATTGGTGATCCCTTTGCTTTGTTAGCTGGTAGTGCTGCTGCTCAGAACATCATGTACTAGTTAGTGTGCTCTCTTGGGTATATGCCTATGTGTGGACTTGCTGAGCCGTATGACATGTAAGGTGCATGGAGGTTTTGCCAAGTAAGAGGATACTATACCTCACGGGGTTTTGCTTGCTTGTTACAAAGCTGAAGCCTCAAATTTCAGTATCAAGCATGACACCAGGTTGGATTTTCTGATACGCACAAAAATAGGAGAGCAGTATTGTGATCTATCTGGTGATTTAAGATTTTATTTATTTAATATAATTTTATTTTCTTGGAGATATCTCACTGTGAAGCCCATCATCAACCTACCAAGTTCTTGAATATAGGCATGTACCACATGTGGCATTGAGAAATTTCTTTTTTTCCTTTTTAAAAAATAATTTATTTTCAAGGGGCACGGGGAGACAGAATCAGAGTGCCTGGGCCTCCAAGCACTGAAACAAAGTCCAGATGTGTGCACCACTTTGTGCATCTGCATTTCCGTGGGTACTGGGGAATGGAACTTGGGTCATTAGGCTTTATAGATAAGCGCCTTAACCGCTGAGCTATCTCTTCAGTCCGGAGGAAATTCTTAGTATATAATTCATTGCTAAATAAGATCAGTCTTTTCTTTTGTAGGATATATTTGCAAAAAGGGCTTTGAGAAAGTAAAGACTTAATGCTTGAAGAAATTCCTGAAGTATTTTATACTACAGATAACATAATGTTTGGCCATTCTGATCCTTTCGTACAACTTTAATTTTTTAGGGTTGCTACTCAAAAGTATACTTTCCTTCTAGCTTTGCCCAAGAAGAGATTCATATGTTTATTAAAACTGGAGAATCTAGACTGAGTCTAAAATGTCCTACTTTAATTCTTTTTTAATACCAATATTTTATTTATTTGACAGAGAGTGATAGAAAGAATGGAGTTTGCAAGGGCTTCCTGCCTCTTCAAACAAACTCCAGACGCATGCACTCACTTTGTGAGTCTGGCTTTACATGGGTGCTGGAGTATCAAACCCAAGCCTTCAGGCTTTGCAAGCAAGCGCCTTTAACCACTGTGCCAGCTCTCCAGCCCCCACTTTAAATCTTTAGCTACTATTTCATTCCTTAGCTACTTAATTCTTTAGCAGCTATTCATGAAATAATAGCTACAGTTTAAGACCTATGTTTCAAGCATTATGCTGAGAACTGTCCACCTCTGATCTAAGGCGATAGCAATTACCTTGTTGTTGGGATAAAACACCCTACCAAAAGCAGCTTATAAGAGAAAAGGGTTTATTTCAGGCTTACAGTTTCCAGGGGAAGTTTCATCATGGTGGAGAAAGAATGGCAACCAGCTTGCATCTTCAAAATCAGCACCAGGAACAAAGAAGTCTTAAGTAAGCTAGCACTGAATTACCCAAGGGGCTGAACTAAGTCCAGCAAGACTTTCGACTCCCATAGGCTCTTCCAGCTAGGGATCAGGTAGAAGGCTTAATCACAAACACTTTAGGCTGTGGGGACATTTCACTTTACAGCTACCACATTGGTTTGTCTCAATCCAAGAGTTAGTGTTGGGAAACCAGTATCCAAAAGCTCCAACAATGTGCCTGTCCTGGACCAGCATAGTGAGTGTTTTCTAGAGAAACAACCCACTTCTGAGTTTAAACCAAATACTCTTAATGTCTTTAAGAATCTCTATGTTTATGATTTCTGTAACAGAAAGGTGGGTTATTAAATATTTGTCCTGTGTTTTCAACTTAAATCAGCAAAGACATGGGAGTTTGTCCAGTGAGGTATAAAGCAAAAAAAAAAAAAAAAAAAAAAAGCCAGACGTGGTGGTGCACACCTTTAATCCCAGCACTCTGGAGGCAGAGGTAGGAGGATCCACCATGAATTCAAGGCCACCCTGAGACTACATAGTGATTGCCAGGTCAGCCTGGGCTAGAGTGAGACCCTACCTTGAAACAAAACTGATGTGGTTTAGCTAATTTTTTTCCCAACCTCTTCTCCAAGGTTTTTCTTCTCAAGGTTTAGTCTTAAGCCCTTGTTAAACACTTCTCTACAGCATTGTCTGAGATATATACTTAAAATGGAGCACCTTTGGGTTTTGGGTTTTTTTGTTTTGTTCTGTTTTGTTTTGCACTAAAATATAGGAATATTTTTTAGATTCTACTGTAAATAACAGTAGATTGCTTTTTACCTTTTAAACTTGAAACAGGTGATGAACATTCTTAATTTATGGTTGCCATATTTCATGCACCAAGCTGGACTCAGAAATAAACGTGTTTATTTTTCTAGCTAGTGGAGACATGTTTGCTTCTCTAGCTATTGGAGAGGCTTTTAGGAGTTCAGGGAGTGTGGAGTCCAGACTAGCTCAGCTAAGCACTGAGTCTTGTGCTAAAGGTTTCTGTTTGTTCTGTTGTCCAGACCTATCTGCCTTTTATTTTCCAAATCACAATTTTTTAAATTAATTTTTTTGTTTTTTCAAGGTAGGGCTTCACTCTAGCCTAGATTGACCTGGAATTCACCATGTAGTCTCAGGAGGGTTGGCCTTGCACTCAACGATCCTCCAGTAGGAGGATCTGCCTCCTAAGTGCTGGGATTAAAAGTATGCACCACCACGTCTGGCCCTCATAATTCTTTTTTCTCTCCTCTTGTTTTATAGTCATATACCTCAAATCAATGATTTTTAGCTTCCCTTAGAATCATTTTAAACTTACATGACAGTCTTTTTCAAGGGGTAGCATGCAAAGTTTATTTTTTGACACTATCAGCAGATATAGGAGTTTATCTATAGATGACACCTCAGCAGAAAAAGCCACTGGTGTGTTCTCTGCAATATCACCTGCTTTACAATTTAGCAGATACTACTGTATTCTCTTACAATTCCAAAGGAAAAGTATACCTTGGCTAAAACACGTTTTTGGATCCTACAAGTTAGGTACAATTAAGAAACAAAATTTTGATAACATTCACATTTCAATAAAGGCCTTTTACATAGGGAGAGACTTCCTTAGAAGTTGGGTCTTTCTTCATTAAGCTTGTTAGCTCAATAGTACATTTACAAAAGGTAACTGAAATAAAGGAATCATGAAATGCTGTCAAATGTCCATCTATTCCCACCAATACATCAGCTCAAGTTTCAGACAAGCCTGGGCCTGCTGTAGCAGTCATAAAAACGCAGAGATGGGGCTGGGGATGTAACTCAGTGGTAGAGCATGTACCTTGTGTGTATAGGGCTTGGGTTTGATCCCCAGCATGGCAATAATGAGGAAGGACACAGAGTTGGAGGTTGTTGCTAAACAAAAAAAGGGCAGAAAAGTTAAAGTCTTATTCAGAATTTATTCCAATCTTACAGCTTTTGTGCAATATTCAGGGAACAAAAATAATCTTCATAACTACTAGGCTTAGGTATCACCAAGAAATTTTACAAAAAGTTCACCTGTGATAGCAAGCACACCTTCGTGAATGTTCCCACAATCTTTAGTACAGCAGCCGGCAGACTGAACTCTGCCATCTCAGTCAGGACCAATGTAATGTCTAGTCCCCCCTCCCCATACTGAGTAGTTTCTCATAAATTTTGATGTTTTGCATCCAGTAGTATAATGAATTGAAAATAGTTTTCTTGGCCTGTTTTTCCAAAGTCCTCTTTTCTCTCACCATGAGAGTCGTGTTCATTTTTTTCTTCACTTGGCTGCTTACCGCTCAGCAATCATAACATGACATTTAATCCACTCTTGTGACATGATAGGATTTGTTACCACTTGAGGGTAGAGGCACTTGCTTGTTCACCCAGAACTGCTCAGCTCTTGCTATCTGTGGTTTGTGCTACATAAGGATCATGTGCCAGGACATACTGGTCCCTGTGTGCCCAGCACCTGACAGCTGTGCTGTATGGGCATTTCAGGTGTGCACAGTTCCTCTTCCATTCTCCTCTTTTAAGCATTGTGAGCGCATAGAAGTATTGCAGGTGACAGTCTTAGACCTCTGCCTGCCTGTTGCAAACTTCTGTCTTTCTTGTAGAAAATAAAACATTACATGAAAACAGTTTGAAGCAACCAAAGAACATTATTGTCAACATAAATGATGATCTGTGTCCACTTTAACATTTTTTATGTGTGTGTGCATGGCACCCATGTCAGGATCTCTGGCTCCTGCACATGAATGCCAGACATGTGCCACTTTGCATCTAGTTTTATGTGGGTGCTAGGAAATTTACCCTGGGCCAGTAGGCTTTGCAAGGAAACCCCTTTAACTGCTGAACCCAAACCCTTGGATCAATTTTGAAATAACCATCTAATGAAACAACTATTTGGATGTCTCACCTTGTCCTGTTAACTTAGGAGTCTTAAAATAATCTGACTGCTCACCTAGTAACCATGACTTAGACATCAAGTGAACCTTAACATACATAAAATTTTTTCATATTTTTTCAAGTGTGACCTACAATTTTTATAGAACTATATATCTATACTTTTTTTGCATGTGCATAATGTGTAGAGTATGTGTGGTGTAGCATATATGTGTGCGTATGCATGCTGTGCATGTGCTTGCAAAGGCCAGAGGAGAGCTTGAGGTGACCTCAGTTGCTCATGTATACTTCCTTTAGATGGACTCTCCCCCTCAACTTGGAGCTGCCATTCTTTGGTCTGTGAGCCCCAGCAATTTTGTCTCTCCCCTCTCCCCATGGAGTCAAACTTGGGCCATCTCAGGTGCTTTAAAGCTGCCATCGTAAGTGGCAATGCTCTTAACCACCAAGCCATCTCCTCAGTCCCTATCCATGCTTTAAAAATAAGCATGGGCCAGGTTTGTGGCATGAGTTTATAATCTCTTGCCTGGGCTACAGAGCAGGTTCAAGGCCAATCTGGGAACCTTAATAAAATCATCTGTGAAATAAACACTAAAATCACTGGGGAATATAGCTCAGCAATAGTGGTATGAGTAGCATGCATGAGGTCTTGGGTTCCATTCCTAATACTACCAAAAAAAAAAAAAAAAAAAAAAGCCATGGCTCCAGCCCCTATTTAAGTTTAGGTGTTTGTGTTATCTATGTTTACATTAAATAGCTTAGTCCTTTAACTGCTGAGTCATCTTCCCAGGCCTAAATTACTACTTTTGTTATGAAATGGTTCACTTTATATCTGGTGGCATTTTGCTGACCAGTGTAGCCCCTTTAGCCTTCTTAATGTTTGTTGTTAGCATGGTAATCTTTTCATCCATTCATTCTAAATCGATTTGTGTCTTTATTTTTAAATTGTATCTCATGTGGACATAGAATGGTCTTACCTGTTGGCCTTTCTGACTATGTCTGCCCTTTGATTGTAATGTAGTCCATTGTTGAATTTATTATAATTAATGAGTTGATTTTGGCTTATCCTTTTTCTCAGCTTTAAATTTTTTTTTCTATTTCTTTTTTCCTCTCTTGGATTATTTGAAAGTTTTCTGATACTCAATTTTACTACATCTGTTAGATTAGACTGGGTCTCTGCAGAGTGTGTGTTTATGCATAAAGAGGGGCAGGTGTATTGACTGAGGGATCACTCTAGGTGTTTATGTAAATACTGGGTCTTTTTTTTTCCTTTCTTAATCTACCTAGTTTAATACTGTATATCACAGAAAGTACAGAAACATTGTGATTGCTTTTGTGGTAGTTTGTATGGTTCCCACCTCCCCATAGACTCAATTGTTTTATTAAAGCTTGTAACTTGGGTTTCCAGCCACCTGGCTGGAGGAGGTGTCATGGAGCAGGTCCTGGGGTCCAGCCCAAAGATATGCAGAGAGGTTTGAGCTCTATCAAGGGTCCTGCTTTCTACTGGGGTTTATACTTGTTGCTTTTGGGTTATTGCTTGTTGATAGTGGTTCTTACTCTGTTTGGATTTATGAATAGGAGTCAGCTTTTTCTGCCATTTGATGGAACTTCTCCTGGATCTGTAAGCTGAAATAAATCCTGTCCCTTCCAAAACTGTCTGGTTTGAATGTTCATCCCAGTGACATGTAACTGACTACTACAGAAATTTGGTACCAGAGAGTTGGGCTGTTATAAGTGCAGTGAATCTAACCATGTGGATTTTGGCCTTTTGGAATTTATGTGCTGGAGGAATATACATGGATTTGGTACTTGGTACTGCAGAAGCCTTCCAGAGTGGTAATCCAAGTTTTATGAGCTATTCTGGTGAGAATTTGAAAATGCTAAGTATGGAGAGAATTGTGTTGGCTTTGGAACTTTCAAAGGAGAAGCGACAGCAGAGAATTTTGTTGGAACTGGACTATTGGCATAGGGAGTGGGCTGTATTCTGCTTTCCATACCCAGAGAGTTTAGTCAAGGTTATATTTATAAGTAACGAACTAAGAGCCACTCATGGTGGTGCATGCCTTTAATCCTAGCACTCAGGAGGCAGAGGTAGAATTGCCATGGGTTTGAGACCACCCTGAGACTACATAGTGAATTCCAGATCAGCCTGGGCTAGATTGAGACCCTACCTCGAAAAACAACAATAATAGTAATGAACTGATGTGTTTGGTGGAAGGTATAGAGCTAGAAGATACAAAATTTAAAGTTGGAAAAATTCAAGGAAGTTTAAAGTTACTGGCACAGACAGGTTTCGGGTTACTGAAGCTTCTA
>PVHP010008329.1:0-53867 GCA_004024765.1 Zapus hudsonius | reverse complement strand
TCTGCAATGTCAGGTGTCACAGTAAGTTCAGTACTGAGCATTTTCATGAATTCCAGGTTGTATTAGGCAGGGTTCTCTAAAGGAACAGAACCAGCAGAATGTATGTTTAGTACAGAAGGGGATTTATAGAGTGCAGGATGAGGGCTGGACACACCAACGATGGCAGCAGAGAAGCAGAGAGCCCGTAGCAGCTGCTCAGTCCACAAACTGATGCCTCAGCAATCCCAATCCTGTGCTCCAGAAGACTCCCTGGAATGCCACTGCTTCTTGGTCTATGTCAGTGCCACAGCCACTGGAGCTGACGTTAGCCTGTGACACTCTTCTCTAGGAACAGGCAGCTCACTGAGGCTGGTTTCCTCCTGAACCTCTATGTCTCTGCCAACCACTGGAAGGTGTTGCCCACTTTAGGGCTCTTCAGTTAATCCTCTCTGGAAACACCCTCACAGACATACTCCAAGGTGGTCTGTCTCCTGGGTGATTCTGAATCCTGCCAAGTGCTAAGACAAAGTGTCACACAGATAAAACTTTAAATATGTTACCTTTTGTTTATGTTCAAGAATAGTCCAATGAGGAAAATTATCAATTAACCTGGCCCTATTTCTTTTCCTGAGTATTCCTAATATACTTTAATAAATGTTTCTTCATAAAAATGTTTCTTCTTAATACATGAGGCCTGTAATATTACCTTTAATAATTCAATTTCAGATAGACTTTCCTTTCATTCTTTCATTTAATTTAGCAACTCCTTAGGTACTTTAAGAATGGAAATATTCATCATTCTTTTTCCTACTTATAAATCTATAATATTTTGATGGCATTGAAAAAGTAAAGCAGGGTCTCCCCGTGTAGCTCAGTCTGGCTTCACATGTGAGACCTTCCTGCCTTTGGTTTCACAGGTGCTGGAGATAGAGCTTGTGTTACCACTCGGTTGTTGATAGCATTTCCCACATTAGGATTTATTGATTCAGTCTGTGTGTTTAGCACTTTGCTCAGTATCATTGTGCAAATTAATGGGAGGATACGGCATTATCTTGGCCACATGGAGGTTAAAATGTAACTAAGGGGAATAAACATTATTAGCCACTACTAAAATGTTCAGTGTGAGTGGAGATTTGGTGTGAACTATAAATGTTTGACTCTCGAAAGGACAGAGTTGATCTTTACAAGCAAGAACTCAGGTGTGAGAGGACAGTGATAGTGTAACCATGCACAGGTGATCTTTATGACAGGATCTCAGCTGTGGGAGGACAGGTATAGACAGTGACAGTGTAACCATGCACAGTGGAGGGCATGTATTTGGGATCCTGTGACATAAGGAGTCATAGAAGTAGTCTCGGAGTGTTGGAATCAATGATGTAGATAGTGTGAGGCAGCTTTCAACTGCCCGGAAGCAGAGGATGCGATCAGTGTTTTACAGTCAGTGGATCAAAGCAAGGGGAAAGAGGTCGACTCAAGATTTTTATTTGGGAAATTCAGTTTAGATCTAGACCACAAAAAAATGCCTTGTGCCCTTTGGCTCAGTAATTAGTTTTACCAGATTTCCAGGAAAATATCCCAAAATGTTTGGTGCTTGAAAGGACAGGAAATGGGACTGAGGCAACATTTTGAAGTAATCTGTGTCGATTTCATGTGTTCCTGCCTCTTGGCAGTTTTTTTTTTTCTCCCCCAAATCCAAGTAAGGAGGGAGGGAGGTTATTTTCCTGCAATATGAAACATGAGAACCAGTGGTTGGTTGAATGTAAGCTTAGTTACACAGTATATATGCAGATATGTAATGAGATAATTTTTCTGGTCATATTTCCTCAGCCTCAATTAACGTTAATGCCTTTAGATGTGTGCAGTTTCAGGTTTTGCAGTGTTGTGTAGAGTTAGAATGATGAATAGGTTTAAATTATTTGTTAACTTCCATTGTTGGCTGGCTCTGCCTGGAGCGCTTTCCTAGTGTGGAACAGGAATAGGGGCACATTGTTGGAGCTGGTCTCTCTATTGTCCTCTCTGCCACAAGTGCAGGAAGGCTTGGTGGTGTGCTCTTCTCTCAGGAATCCACTAATTACCCTGGTTTAATCAGAATGCCTTTGTGAGACTCTTAAATGCCTGTGCAACAGTGGTCTACATCATGTCTATAAATGGAGTTGGCATTTGAAGTTTGGGTTGGAGCTGGCATAGTCCATCCACAGCCAATTATACTGGTCTTCTCCCCCCAAATAGTAAATTGTTTTGGTGGTATTTTCTAATGTATTGGGGTAATCTGACTTGAAGGTAAAATACCTAGTACCAAAAATGTTTTCATTAAAAAACTGGGATAAAAGGAAATTTTTGTGAAGAATACTAAATTTAACTATAAACTCTTTTTTATAAGCATTCAGAGAGCCAGCAACAATATAATTTCATTTTTGATTTTGTTTTCTCAGTTTTCACTTTTTTCAGATAAGAATAAAAAGCAAGAAAAAAATACAGCTAAAGTGAGGAAACACTTTAAATCTATCTTTTTCTCTACTATAGGCCACTTTCTGATTCTGAACAGCTGAACATCTTAAGAAAAGCTAGATCTTACATAAAGCAAGAAAAGTTTGCAGAAGCAGTAAGTATGCGGGCATTGTGGACACAGGAACTGATTGTCACACAGGGATCAGGGAGGGTGAGCTGTGACAACAGATACTTTCCCGAGGGACAGCTTTAGCTGTGGACATGCTTAGTGCCTGCTCCTTCAGGGAATACCTGACAACATTTTTCTGAGGAAGCATGAGGAATGAACCTTTCTGCCGTTCTTTAAAGTGAGAAAAATTTCCAGTCACCGTCACCCTGTAATGTATAATACTATAATGCACCACATTCGTCATTTACACCACCACTAGAGTTTCATCTGTCACTAACTGCTACCCCCTGTTTTTCACTATTATATTTTGTCTATTATTGGGGCTAGAGCACCAGACCTTGTGCATGCTCTATCACTGAGCTGTATCACCAGCTCTTTTTAAATACCATTTTGCTGGTGTTGTGTGTGTGCACCCTTGCAATGCCTGCAGTGGTCAGAGCAGAATGTCTGTGTCCCTCCATCACTGTTCTGTCAGTCCGTATTTTGAGCAGGAGTCTCTATTGATACCGAAGCTCTCTGTTTTCCCGTGAGCCTGGGCAATCCCCTGGTATCAACTGCCCTTGGCGGGACTTGGGGTTACAGGCATGGGTGACCATGCCCAGCTATTTATGCGGGTTCTACCGATTCAAACTCTGACAGTTTCAGGACCCTCAGGCCTTCAGGCTTATGCAGGAAACTCGCTTAACTGCTGATCCATCTTTCTAACCCTTATTTACTTTAAAAAATATTTTTAAAAAATCTTAGCCAGGTGTGATGGCACACACCTTTAATCCCAGCACTCAGGAGACAAAGGTAGGAGGATCGCTCTGTGAGTTCGAGGTCAGCCTAAGACTACATAGTAAATTTCAGGTCAGCCTGGGCTAGAGTGAGACCTTACCTCAAAATTTTTTTTTTTTAATTTTACTATTCTGTGTATGTGTGGCTGGCTGGGTGGGCGGGCGTACATACATGTGTGGAGAACAGAGGACAGCTTTCTAGTTGGTTGTCGCCTGTCTGCCTGGTGTGTGACAGGATATCTCACTGGACTCATATTCTGATGTTCTTTGATGGGCTCACCATGGGTATCTAGAAAGTTCTCCTGTCTCCACCTCCCACTTTGCCATCAGCATCTCTGTGTTTGGATTACAGAAGCCCACCCTGGCTTCCAGCTTTTTAAAAAAAAATAATTTATTTAGTTTCAAGCAGAGAGAGAGAGAGAGAGAGAGAGAGAGAGAGAGAGAGAGAGAGAGAGAGAGAGAGCAAGCAAACGAGCGCATACCAGGGCCACCACCTTGTGGGTCTGGCTTATGTGGGTACTGGGGAATTGAACCCCGGGCCTTAGGCACTGGAGGCAAGTGCCTTAACTGCTGAGCCATCTCTCCAGCCCGGCTTCCAGCTTTTTATGTGGGGTGTAGGGGGATAAAATTCCAGCTTGATTGATGAGCACTTTATCACTAGGCTGCTATCTCAGTCCCCTCCCCGCCTTTTTTTGAGACAGGACTCACTTAGCTGGCCAGGCTGGTTTCATATGTGTATGCAATTCTCCTGTCTCTGAAGCAGCTGGCTATTCTACCATGCCTTGCTAAGAATTCTGGATCTGTTTTCTAAATATGCTTCTCTCATTATGAATCTCTATTTGTAGTGGTTATTCTTTTTGTGGTTTTAAAAGACTAAGCTTTTTTCCAGTTCTAGGATTTGAACTCAGAGCTTTTCACATGCTAGGCAAGAACTCCACTCCTGAGCTGCATCCCAGCCCATAAACAGTTCTCTGAAATAGCTAGCTTAGTGATGTTTTATAACAGATGGGGTAATCCGATATATTCACATATATGGCCATTTCATCATTTGGAATATATGTTAGAGAGCCTTTGTTTCCTTTATCTGTCATCTGAAGATCATTTCTGTAGGGTGAACTATTTTACAGTACTACATAAATCACAGATAGCTTACATTGAAATAGACTTTTTCCTTTTTTAATCAGCATACAGAGTAGCAGGTTTTCTAATGGCATACCAAGATTTAAAAGTTTATTTTATTCTTTGGTTTTTCTTATATTTTGTAAGAAGTTCCTTAGACAAGTAAAATCTGTTCCTCTATCCCTCATCCATAGTTCCTCTACTGTAGTGATGGTCCTGCTTTAGACATTTAGTTTTCCTTCCTTTGACTTTCCTGTGATGTGTTTTTATCTCCACAGGTCTCCCTCTGCTCAGAGCTAATTGACCTTGCTTTGAAAGGATTGTCCTATTACCACACTTACGACAGGTTCTTTTTGGGCATAACTGTCGCTGTTGGTTTTGTGGGATGGACATCGTATGCTTCTCTGATGATCATTAAGTCTCATTCCAGCCTCCCAAGAGGTTCGGGTAAGAAAGTGAAGGTGAGTCCAGGAAACCTTCATCATGTGAAGACTCTCATGATGGTGTGAAGCCACTAGGACTGAGGAAAGAGATCAGATTATGTGCAGCCAGTTTCTAGAGCATTCAGATCATAAGATCCTATGCTATCCCCCCTCCATGCACCTTCCACTTGCTTTTGTTGTGCTGGATATGTTTCTGCTCTGTCTGTTTCTTTGGGTGAGAGAACTGGAAAGATATGTGTATAAATAATTGAAGTTTCCCATCGTCTTAATGATGTTGCTAATCCATTCTTTCTATAGCGATGCAATGTAAATATTCTGTAGGTAATTAGAAAACTACCTCAAAGCAATATATTTAACTTTATATCAGCTTAAGTTTGAAACTGGATAGACAATAAAGTCACTTGCTTAACTGGTCTTTTTAAACACTGTCTATGCTTTTGGGAGTTATTCTTTCAGTTATCTGAAAATACAAATTTATAGAATATTTAATTTGCCTTATTTTAAAAACACATCTCTACTGTTTTTTCAGTGAAAGAAAAGTTAAAACTTTTGGCAACACAGAAAAGATAATAGTACTATACAGTTTTATTGCATTAAAACACTTTGCTCTGTTAAAGCATATTATTAGTGACCATTTACCAGGAGAAAATTCAGCTTCTATTGCCTTTGCTTCATTCCCTCTCATGATTATGAATTATGATGTCCAAATCCTCTAAAGACCTGTGTATTCTGATAGTATCTTTTTTAGTAATAATGGCCTGTAAATATTTCTAGTGGTAACTTTTCCAGTTTTTTTCTGAAATGGAGAGAACATTAGTGTTTAATTTTATTTTTGATAATTCTTTAATGCATCTTAAATAATATTTTCAAATAATGTTCATTATTTAAAGGTATTTGAAATTTTCTATAGTGGGAATATTTTATACATGCTAGGAGAAGACACAGAGGTGACTGCGTTCATAGTGAACTCTGTTCTACCACCTGAGGCTCACAGCAGTGCCGGAAGTCAGCCTTGCAACTTCTGTTCACAGAGTGAAGGTCAAGCCGAGGGGATCAGCTTGCTAGGGGCCACTTGGGGGCTATGTGGGACCAAGATTTGTACCCAGAGCAGTCTGGGACAATGATGGCCTTTCAATCTTATCTTGCTCTTCAGAGTATTAAGAAAGGATACAATATTTTTCAATTAATACATCATTGTTGATAGTTCTTTTTCATTAATAAAGTCGGTGATTGAGTTACAGTACAATGCTAGATGCTACTGAGCTATGCAGAGAATCTGAGATTTAGGTTTTACCATCAAGAATCTTAGAATTAACATAATCCCCATCCCGTGAACTGGTCCAGCAATCCCACTGAGGAGGGCCTGCAGCAGATTGGGGACAGGAGGAGGGAAGTGGGGGTACCATCACAAGACTTGCACATGCATTGTATCTAATTATTAACAATAAAAACATTTAAAAAAGAATCTTAGAATTAAATAAAGACAATAAGAAATGAACACACCTTCATGTTGGTCACTGTTTTCTCCATATTACAGATGACAACCATAATAAGATGCTTGGGATGATACGAAGCATGCCATATTTTAAATAAGAGAGAGTGTACTTTAGCTAAGGTGATGACAGCAGAGAACAGTGAGACTGGGAGAGTTTAGCAGCTCAGGTGGTGGGGAGAAGACTGTTGGAAGAGAATGAGAAGGAAAGCAGATGGAGAGATACAAGGGGAGAACAGAGCGGGAAACTGCTCTCACGCTGGCCATCTTTATTGAGCTCCATGTCCTGGGTACTTTACGATCTCACTCCAAATTTAATGGTTATGATATTCAATATGAGTGGAATATTTAGGCTCAGAGAGATTATGTGTTTCCTTCACGTGCACACAGGCTTTAAGAGAGAGAACTTAGATTTTCTTCAGTCTAATGGTCTACCCCCAACCTGAGCTATTTCAGCTACCAGCCCTCAGATTTTTTAAGGCTTACTCTGTCTATACAGTGTGTACAGTGATGCCCTTGAGATTAATTTGGGTGGAATAGGGAAGTTTGTTCAAGGATCTGATAAAAGATCAAAGGCCTCAAACATGAGACTGTATAGCATTTGTATTCCATGCACAACTGCAGTGGTCAGATTTCTTCAGGGAAGCATCAGGTCTGTAAGGCCTTTCCACTGACTGAACCAAACCCACACAGACTGTCTAGGATGATCTTTCTAACCAAAAGTCAGCTGAGTACCATCCAAGAGGATCTATGCATGTATAGAAAGATCTCAGAAGACCAATAATAAGAACAGTGAATGAGTTAATAATTCTAGTAACAAATTCTGAGATAGTCAACTGATTATGATTCATTCACACCTACGAGAGACTCACACTCACAGCAGCACCTTGGTGAGTGTTTGCATGGTGAGATATTGGAGCCAGTCCAGTCAGGGTGATGTCATTTAAAGTATTTTGAATCTTTTGGTTTTGTTTGCTGGTTCTCTCTTCAGTGAGAGTTTAGGGTCTCAGAAACAACCTCCATGTCTCTGTAAGAAGAATACCATGCCATCATCCACATCATTAGCTGCAGGAAGGTGTGGAGCTCAGTCAGAAGGGTAGGCAGTTGCAAGGGTACACAGGTTAGAATGTGGAGGCTTTGCCTAGGAGGGCTTTGCTAATGTGAGGTCTTCAAGGGAAGCTGGAGTTGGAGAGAAAGAAAGGAGCTAGGCATGGCTGCACACACACTTAATCCTGGCATTCTGGAGCCTGAGACAGACAGGAAAATGGCCACAATTCAAAGCCAATGTGGTCTATGTGGTCTACGTAGTAAGCTCCAGGCCAGACAGGTCTACATAATGAAATGTGAGAGGGGGGGGGAGGGAGAGGGAGAGAGAGAGAGAGAGAGGGAGGGAGGGAGGGAGGGAGGGAGGGGAGGGAGAAAGAATAGGAATGAGAATATGAATGCTAAGGAGCAGCATATGCCCAGTGGCCCCTTGGGGAGAGGTAGCTGTGCTTTGGGAAAGCTACAGTACTGAAAGCTGAACAATGCAGAGAGTCCTGCCCGCCAGTGCCAGGTGAGGAGGTGACAGCTGCAAGCAGACAGCGACATTGACAAGCACACAGAATGGCAGTGTCAGAATTAAATTCAGGCCTGACTCTAGAGTTTATGTCACTTCTACTTGACAGCGTTCTCAGAGTCTAGAGTTCACAGGCAAGGGCGGTCTCTTTCACCGAAATGTTACTTTCCCAGTTTCACTTAATTGAATTCTGTATTTAATTTTGGTATACTCTTGGCTTCCCTTTTACTCTTGCTAATTCAGACATCTTTTCCTTTTTTTTAATTAAATATTTTGATCTTTTAATGGGTGTGATGGCTCCCACCTGTAATTCCCACACTTGGGAGGCTGAGGTAGGAAGATCACCATGAGTTTGAGGCCAGCCTGGGGCTACAAAATTAGATCAGTTTAGCCTGTGCTGGAGTGAAACCCTACCTCAGAAACAACAAAGGCAACAGTAAACGTTCTGATTTTGTGACGTGCCTTCTCTTGTTCTCATATTACCTAATAAAATACAAAAATTTTAACCTCTTAAACCATGTTCTATCATTCTGTCTCTCCTGGAAAGCTGGCAGCCAGTACAGAGGATAGCAGCCTGTGGCTTTACATGTCGGTTGAATGAAGGAATATATTCACAGGAAGAGTTTGCTACTATTAGGGTTTGGGGGTACACAGCAAATTCAGGATTAAGTAGGAAATGACACCCACTCTTAATGTCCTTTCAGTTTTATTACCAATGTTATAACATTCCCTGACCCTAATTATTTATTTATTTTTAAAAATTTTATCTTTATTGTCCAAAATTAGATACATAGATTGAGCAAATATTGTGCTTATATTCCCATTTGCCTTCTCCCTGTCCCCAATCTACTGGGTATCCTCCTCGGTGGGCACACTGGATCAATCCATGTGGCAAGGGGTTATGGATAGCACAGGAGGCATCAAGGTTGCCCCCCCTTTATGTATTTTAGCTGATGCCATTTATAATGTGCTCTGTATTGATTTTAGAAAAATCAAAGTTTTTTTCAGATACTCCTATATACTTCATTTCTTATTATTTTAACTTTCAAAGTGATATGAGCCAGTTCTCACCTCTTTTTTAATCTTACCTCTTTTTAATTTAATTTTATTATTTTTTATGTTTTTTTTGAGGTAGGGTCTCACCTACCTGGAATTCACTATGTAGTCTCAGGCTGGCCTCAAACTCACAGTGATCCTCCTATTCTGACTTCCAAGTGCTGGGATTAAAGGTGTAAGCTACCATGCCCGGCTTTTTAAAAAATTTTTAATACTTTATTTATTTACTGGTGTTTTTATTAGAGAGAGAGAGAGAAGGTAGGGTAGCCTCTTGCTACCATAAATGAACCCCAGAAGCATGCTCTACTTTGTGCATCTGTCTTTATGTGGGTACTGGGGAATCGAACCAAGACTGGCCGACTTTGCAGTCTAGTGCCTTTAACCTCTGAGCCATCTCTCCAGCCAGTTCTCAACTTTTATAGTTGATAGGACCTGCCGCTTTAGAGACCCCATCTATCCACGTCTATTTAAGTTTCCTCCTTCCCCAGCCCTTTGCTGTGAGACCTCCATCGCCGTCTCTCCTGCCTCCATTTCTCGTGCTAGGCATTGGCACGTTTCTGTAATGCCTGTTAGGACTGATGCCAAGGAAAACTAAGTCCCAGAGCTTATTATATGTTAAAAAGGCCTTTGTGAGCCAGCCAAAGAACTCAGTCAAGAATTGTAAAATTGCTTCTGGAAGGAAATATGTCCAGAATTTTGACTTAGTTATTTGCAACCAATTTAAAAACCATTGTCACTTTTGAGAATTTTCTGACTATAACAGTTGCAGGGTATCCAGCTTTTTCTTCTGTGGTATCCCCCTCCAATGAGATTTTCTGTCTTTTAATACAACTGATCATCTAGTTGAAGAAACACATTTTTTTTCACTTTTTAAGATCTACTTAAAGACTGTCAATCAGCTTGACTTTACAAGCACGGTATGTGAATGCATTCTTTCATTTCCAGAAGCCGGGCACCCTCCTGCCGTGCAGTTTTGGGGCTGTTGCTGTCTCCATAGCATTCTTCCTGCTGATTCAAGCCTCTCCCTGGACCTACTACGTGTATTGCTTGTTGCCGGTGCCCATATGGTATGCGGTCCTAAGAGAGTAAGTGATGCACCTTCCGCCTGGCTTCCAGCTTCACTGGCAGCTAATAAATATGCTATTAACCATATCTGTAACACTCGCACATGTTCAAACCATCTCACTTCATTGCTACTTAGTGAACATTCCTTTTGCTCTCTTTCCCTTTTCACTTCATCTTTATTGCCTTGAGTTAGCAGTGGCCCTGTTCCCTTCCCTTATAAAGAAAAATCTGGAATAAAAGTACCAGCGTTGATAACAGTTGGAATATGCCATGAGTCCCTTACATTTTGAATTTTTTTTATCATTTTATATTTCAGAATGTCTTTATAAACACATATATAATATATAAGTAAATATATAAGACATATATAAATATATACATATTTATTTGAGAGAGAGGCGATAATGTGTATGAGTGTGCCAGGGCCTCCTGCTGCTGTACACTACCTCTAGACACGTGCCATTTTGTGCCTCTGGCTTTACATGGTCTCTGGAGAATCAAACCCAAGCCATCAGACTTTGCAAGCAAGTGTCTTTATCCACTGAGCCATCTCTCCAGCCCTCAGAATGTCTTTGTGTTTTACAAAGAGATGTATGTATTTTCATTCCATGCACTTTACCCCTCTGTTACTAGCCATCCTTAAACCTA
Source organism: Zapus hudsonius (assembly GCA_004024765.1). Taxonomy (NCBI): domain Eukaryota; kingdom Metazoa; phylum Chordata; class Mammalia; order Rodentia; family Dipodidae; genus Zapus; species Zapus hudsonius. The sequence goes on along the minus strand of PVHP010008329.1, from coordinate 43,114 downwards.
GATGAGACTTCCTAATGCAATCAAGTACAGTCATGTGAGCTGACAGAGATTAGGACTGTATTATTGACATGTGCTGTGTTCTTTCTCTAAGTACTCCCTCACAAGTTGCTCTTAAGATGGTGTCTTACTATTATAGCAAACCACAGAGGTAGGCCTCACTCAGGTTGCAAGTACTTTTAAAGGCATCCTCAAGATTGGCTAACAGATCAGGGGTGATGGTGTATGCCTGGAATCCCAGTACTTGAGTTTGGGATCTGGGCCATATAGGGAGACCCTGTCTTAAAAGGAACAGCAAAAGAAAAATTGACTAACACTCACCTCATAACACTTTTTTTTTTCGAGGTAGGGTCTCGCTCTAGTCCAGGCTAACCTGCAATTCACTATGCATTATGTAGTCTCAGGGTGGCCTCGAACTCACAGTGATCCTCCTACCTCTGTCTCCCGAGTGCTGGGATTAAAGACGTGCCCCACCATTCCCGGCCACGACACCATTTTTTTTAATCCTAATATTTGATGGCCCTAGCTTTCACTACTTTTCTATCCTTTAAAACTATAAAGAGTGAAAAATATTGATGTTAAAAATCAAGATGTTTTAAATATTGTTTGTAATATAAGACACAAAGACATTGAGCAAAGGCTGTACTGTAAGTTCCCTGTTTGAGAAGAGTAGTGTAGTCTATGGGCACACCACCCTGAGCACCCATCTCTCGGAGAAGAGCAATATTGTATCTGCTATTTAACTCAGATTTTTTTCCCTCGTGTTATTTCTCTGCTTTTATAATTTTCTTCAAGGTTTTTTTTTAATCCTTGAAGGAAGTTCTGTTCAACTGCAGAATGTCTCCTGAATTATTAAAGATCCTAATTATAAAGATAATGTGTTTAAATCATAAGGGAGGATGTGATTTTGAAAATGTATTATAGGACTGGAGAGATGGCTTGGCAGTTAAGATGCTTGCTTGCAGAGCCCAAGAACCCAGGTCCCATTCCCCAGTGCCCATGTAAAGGCAGATGCACAAAGTGGCCCATGTGTCTAGAGTTCGTTTGCAGTGGCTAAAGGCCCTGGCGCACCCATTCTCTCACTATCTGCCTCTTTCTGTCTGTCTGTCTCCTTCTCTCTCTTATAAGAAAGGAAGAAAGGAAGAAAGAATGTTATAGTTTATCTTTTTGATAGATTTCATAGAAAATACAACAAAATTCAGTTTTCTCCTGAAACAACCTTAAAAATTACTTTAATCACCTCTTGAACTTCTTTGCTGTTGAAAACAAAAGCAATATTCTCCTTTAGGCTAATACTAGCTAATTTTTTTCTACATGGTGCCTTAACAATTCAATAGCCTTCCACAGGCCTTGTTTCCAATCAGCAGAAGGCCATAAAGCAAATGATACTGACCTTTTCTAATTACCTGCTCAATGCTCTACAAATGCTGGAGTTTTTATTCTCAGTGATGAAATGTAAAAAGTACTCAAGTATGTAATACATTTTTTGGTGGTTATAAATTCACAATTACAATTACTGTGCAATTAATGACATCTTAAATTGGGTCTGGAAAAGGTTATTTGGCTCAGTTAAAAAGTGTAATTAAGTCGGACATAGTAGTTCATGCCTGTCTCATCTGGAGAGTAAAGTACAGAATTGGGAGTTGGAGGCTAGACTAGGAAATTGAGCAAGACTTTATCTCAAAACTTAGATAAAAGGACTGAGGATATGGCTCAGTGGTAGAGTGTTCAAGATAGATGGATGGATGGATGGATGGATGGATGATAGATTGATTGATTGATTGATAGATGATAGATAAATGGATGGATAGATAAGATAGATAGATGGATAGATAGATTATAGATAGATAGATAGATAGATAGATAGATAGATAGATAGACAGATAGATTGATGATGATAGATGGATGGATGTGCAATTTAGGTTTTCTGTACTCACCTGGGGATATGGCTCAATGGTAGAGTGCTTGTGTAGCATGTTCAAGGTCCTTGATTTTATTCCCAGCACAGCAAGGAGAAAAAGAAAAAAATTTTCCCTAACTTAGAATGGAAAAACTACCTTTATTTGGGTGAGGTGATTGAGATTTTAATATAAGATTTCTTAGGTGAGATTCAATTTTTTTTCAGTTTATATACATTGGATTCATTTTATTTTATTTCACATACATCTGTAATTCTGTGTACCTTTGTTTAAGTTAAGGTCATACAAGGCTCATTTACTGTCATTAATGTTTATAAAAACTCAGCAACTCTTTACGTTTTTCAAATCAATTGAGAAATTGCACTGTTCTTAAAATGCTTCTAGATTTGGAACTCAAAAGGTAAGTAAAAGCTGTTGAGACAAGCCTGGTAAAGTTTACCTCAGTTGTTCATTTATGAATGAAGAGTTCCCTGCCTTTAGCCTTGTGCCAAGTTTTTCTTTGTTACTATGTTACTAGCGTTTCAGTTCAATACAACACATAAGCAATCTTTTTGTCAATGATCTCTTAAAACAGGTTTCAAGTCATTCAAGACCTTGCGGCGTCATTGTTAACTTTTCCCCTGAGCCGCTTTGCCGGGTACATGTTCGTCTTTACCGTGGGCATTGAAGTTTTAGTAAGTCATTTGCCGGATTATAACATCTTCAGATTGCCTGCATCTATATCTAATCAGCATTGACTGATTTAGCTCTTCCTTCCTGTCCCGACTGTGTTCCCAGGTTCTCAGTTTCTTCTACCGCTCCATGCTGACAGCTGGGCTCATTGCATTTGCTGGCTGGCCATTTCTCACTCAGCTGTGGACTCGAGCAAAGGTATGGATGCTCATGTTGACATACGACCCACTAGTCATTCCTTTGTTTTGACCTCTGTTTGACTCAAGGACTTGCTTCTTTTTAAACAAGAGTGGAATGTGTCCTTGCATAAAAAGCTGGCTGCATCTGATTGGAGGAATCCATCCACTCACAGTTTTCCGTCAGATTACCTGTGATGGCGTAGAAGACACCTCACAGAAGAGCTGGTGTGTCCTCTGAAGCCCTCCCCATAGCCTCAAGTCCCTAGGTGGAGAACCACCCAGAGCAACACAGTGGCTTATGGGCCATGCTTTGACCTTGAGCCAGAGAGATCACCCTCTTGGCTTTGAACAGTGGTTCACTCAGCTCCTTTCTAGACAAGTATATATTCATGATCGATTTTCAAGAATACCGTTACTCCCGCCTCCCTCCCTTAATGAAACAGCAACTCATGATGTCCTTCAACAGAGACTGCCCCTGTGTTTCTGCTTCATACTTTTTGAAGGAAGTAACGGGGGCATCTTCTTTGTTCCCTGAGAATTTATAAAAATCTACTAATAGGCTTATCTATCATTTTTGTCCTAGTCTCTTTATAATGGTATTTTCATTCTATTTAGTATTTTATTTTCCCTTCTGATCTAAGTCCAGACCATTGTCTTATAAGTTGTCGTCATCAGTGTATGGTACACCCTATGGAGCAGAGCTTTTGCTTTGAAGCATCTGGTCCAGTCTGAGGCTCTCGAGCCAGCTGTGGACCTGATGCTACCTGCATTTGAACTTGTAGGGCTCACTTCCTTCATATGAACTATTATGAATAATAAAACCTATCTCGTGAGGTGATTAAAAAATAAGGGCTTCAGCTGTTAAAGGCTGAACCCGCTGGCCCAGGTTAATTTACTCAGCACCCACATAAAGCTTTATGCATAAAGTGGTGCATGCATTTGGAATTCATTTGCAGCATCAAGAGGCCCTGACATGCCCATACTCTCTCAAATAAATAAATAATAAAATAAATAAATGATTAATAATAGTTGAGTGAATGTAGTTTAAAAACTAAATGAGCTAATGTCCATATTATGGCTAGTACCACATCTGTTACAAAATGGTTTCTCCACAGTGGCATCACTTATGCTAACCATATTACTTCTTAAAGTAGGGGTGAGGTTTTGCATTTTGCCTTTACTTCCACAGTCAAGCTACGTGTGTGAGAGACACTGTATACATCCTTGTGTATCCTTTTAGTCTAAATATAATGCTGTTCTGATTTCAGGTCACTTCTTTGAGCTGGACCTTCTTCTCTTTGCTTCTGGCAGTGTTCCCCCTGATGCCTGTGGTCGGCCGGAAGCCTGACATCTCCCTTGTGTAGGAAGAGTATTTCCTTTGCTTTTCAGTACAGTTCTTCTCCTCTGTCAACACTGTGAAATTTTAAACTAATCTTGGTTATAAATTGAAAATCACATAACCAAAGTGGCAATTACAATACTGATATCAAACTACTAGTCATGGTTTTAGTATCTGAGAGGCCTTGTCTCTCTGACGAGGTTTCCAGACCTTCACAAACAATGAAATTGTGCCAAACAATGATAACTTAAAATCACTCCACCCAAAATCTAGCTTTTCTTTACTTTGGGTATTTCCTAAATACTGTAGTTTCAGGGGCTGAGCAGATGGCTCAGTCATTGCTTGCTGCAAGTATGAGAATCTGAGCCCAGATCCCCAGAACCACATAACCACTAGGTATCCTGTGGTGTTCCTCGAATTCCAATGTTGGGAGGTGGAAGCTGGGGGATCCCAGGGGCTTGCTGGCTACCTAGTCTGTCCAAATTGGTGACTTCCAGGTTCAATGAGAGACTCTGTCTCAAAGAATAAGGTGGGTCTTGGGAGATAACTCAGGTGTAACAGCCCTTGCCTTGCCAGCGTGAGGATTAGAGTCAGATCCCAGCGTCCGTGTAGTTGCTAGGTGGGGGTGGAGCCCACCTGTGACCCAGTGCTTGAGAGGAGAACCCTGGTGACAGCTGGCTATCTAGGCTGCAAGTGAGAGACTTGTCTCAATAACTAGGTGGAGAGTGAGCAAGGAAGACACCGATCACCACTCTCCAGCCTTCATATGCAGTGCACACCACACTCACCATATGCAGATACACATACCAAAAACCCAATATTCCTTATTATTCCAGTGGATTATGCTAAAAGCGTAAACATCAGTGAACGAAAATGCCAAATTATTTTTTAAATGAGAGAACACCTTGGGAGGAAGTGGTAGGAGGAGCACTGTGAGTTCATGGCCAGCTTAGAACTAGAGAGTGAGTTCTAGGTCAACCTGGGCTACAGTGAGACCCTACCTCAAAGGGAGGGAGAGAGCACGCGCAAAGAGTTTTAATCATGCATCTGTTTAAGTTTTAATATAATCCATGTTAAATATATTAATACTTTTTTCTTATGATCCTCAGAGTATATTTGAAGAGTCAGAAACAAACATTTTTAATTCTCCTTAGGTACCTAGCCACAGTATTTGTTTTTTCTCATCTCTCTTAAGCTCATTTTATCTGAGTTCTAAATGACTGACAGGTTCTACATTAGGGTGAAATGCTTCATGATTTCATGTAATATCTTTAGAGAACTTTAAACTGTGTCTTACCTTTGGAAACAGAGTTGGCGCAGGACTACTGGTTCTTCTGCTAGCCCTGGTCACTGTCGTCACTGTCACCAAGAGAGACACTCCTTTGGAAAAGCAAGAGCTAGCAGTGCATCTGTTACAGGTCAGTCACAGGTTTTCAACATATTCTATCCCAATAATGTAGTAAAATGTATCTTAAAGTTATGTTTAATCCAGGTGTGGTGGTGCAGGCCTTTAATTCCAGCACTAGGGAGGAAGACATAGGATTCCAGGTCAGCCTGGACTAGAATGAGACCCTACCTCAGAATCTTCCCTCCCCCAAAAAAAGAAAAGAAAAGTTATGTTTAGTTATGGTCTTAACATGCCTTTGTGTTTATGTTGCCCAAGATCTGAGAAGAAAATGTTCTGTTTGAGACAGAACTTACATATGCTCTCTAAGAGGTATGAAATTCTGACAAATCAGCAAGAGGCAGCCAAAAAATGCCCAGAGAGCAAAGGTTAAGGAGACTTGAGAGGCATCTGTATTGGCCACACATGAGCTGAAACACACCTCTTCCTGGCTGAGGCCCTGTACTGATCTTGCTCGGGCAGTTGCTTTTAGGGAACAGTGGCTGGGACTGTGGACAAGAAGATCACACACAAGGGGGTTGAGGAAACCTGGTTGCCTCCTCTGCTGTCCATAACCTCCAACCCCATGGAATGATCCAGTATGCCCACCGAGGAGGAAACCCAGTGGATTGGGGACAGGGAGGAGGGAAATGGAGATAACATAATCTTTGCTAATACAATGTATCTAATTTTGGACAATACAGATATCAATTTAAAAATAAAATGACCTCTGAGGATAGATAGCTGGAGGATACTAGTTAGTGGTTTTGCTATAATGAAAACAACCTTGAACGTGATGTTTTAAAATGAATCAGTTCCCAGTCACACTGCTTACGAAATGTGCAGTTTTCAGTAAGTTGATTTTAGTTTTTGTTTTGTTTTTGATCAACCAGTAGAGGTTGTACCTAATGAGAATGTGGGAATTAGAGGTTACTCAGTGTAATATTCTATGAAGTGATGTCTTTTTTGTAGGTAAGACTGGAAACCCCATATTTCTTTTATTAAATGAATAAATAACAAAATCTGGTGCACTGACACTCAAGAGTCTTCTACATATAATACCTCAGGGGATGGGAGTTGGCTCAGAAGTAAAACAAACTTCCTGAAAATCCTACTGGCCAGCGTTCAATTCCCAAGACTTCTACGCCGGCCAGATGCAAAAAGTGGATCAAGCATCTGATGTTGATTTGCAGTGGCAAAGGGCCCTGGCATGCCCCAACACACACACACACACACACACACACACACACACACACACACACACACACACACACATTTAAAAATAATTCTGAAAGCAAAGCCATAATATGTCTAAGATATTGTGAAATAAAAATATACCACAATTAAAAGCTATGATAGATTCATTCTTAGAGAGCAACAGAGAACTTATTAAGAAAAATTTCCTTTGCCAAAGATTCCGTTAGAATGCATGTTTCATTTCCAGTGGTCCACTAGCTGGCTTGACACCAAAGCCCAAGTAGCTTGGACAGAATCCACCTGCAGTAATGAGAACTGACAGAAGTGGACGAGCCTGACACTCAAGCTACAGGAGGAGCAAAGAATATTATGCTAACATTCCCATGTGCTTTGTTAGAAATACCCCTGAGTATTCCGATACTCCATTACACACTCCTTTCGTGAATTAGCTTTAGTAATTTGCATTAACTCCTGTACTGCCTGACATTTTTTATTCATCTGAAGACTTCCTTTTTTTCCCTCTCATTTTAACATCTCTGAAATTAGAGTATGTCCTGCAATGGAAAGGATCCTAGGATTGTATCATAGTTTTATTGACAGCACTTTCTGTTAATTCCCTGAAAATACAAGAGTAAAGTAAATATGTTCCAGGACTTGCTCAGGAGACTGCTGATCTAAACTCTGAGAGCTTATTTTGTTTATAGTTGTAATTTAGCTCATTTCTAAAGATCCATATAATAATTCTTCTGGTTGGTGGGCCATAGGCAGTCTACTAAAACTATTCAAGTCGACCATTTTAGAGTAAGAGCGCCCATACAAGTGAGGGAGTAAAACAGAACCTGTAGAAACAGCCTACAAGTTGTATTTTTCAGCACTTTCACTAATTTATAAATACTTTATGAAGAGCATTTTTTTTTGTATTTTAAATATTCAGACCACAGAACTATGTTGGATGAATAAGTGGGTATTACTATACAGGAAGACCAGAGATGAGAGGCACTAAGTCATACACAATAAACTATGTACATTTCATCTCTTTGTTTCTATAATTTGAGGAACATTTACCTTTAATGACAAATGGTTCTAAACAGAAGCAGTGTGGTGTTGTATGTCACAACCTCTTAAAAGTGTAAAGTGCCTGTGTCGTGCTCATCTGGGGACTAACTCCTGGTCCGTCTCAGCCATCTTCTGGCTGTCCTTGGCACGTTCTCTTTCACCACCTCTGGTTTGCCTGTTTCCAGATGCTGAGCACAGTGCTGTCGGTATATGTGGTGCACAGCACCCATGGCAGTCTTCTCAGGAAACAAGGGCTGCCTCTCCCCAATCAGATCATGAGCTGGACAACGTTGGGTAAGTGGCCACTGCAGTCAGATGGAAAACTTTGCGTCAAGTCGGTTGTCTTGAAACAATAGGCCTGTGTCTGGATCTCTGTTGAAAGAAATAGCTTTGTTGCACAAAAATGATGGGCAACTAACTGCATTTTCCATTTCTTGCTGGAGTTAGAGAAGATTAGACCTCTTGGGAATATACATACATGTTATGAAGAATTACTTGAGGGCTGGAGAGATGGCTCAGCGGTTAAGGCACTTGCCTCCAGTGCCTAAGGCCCCGGGTTCAATTCCCCAGATCCCACATAAGCCAGACCCACAAGGTGGTGGCCCTGGTGCTCTCTCTCTCCTCTCTTCTCTCTCTCTGCTTGAAAATGAATAAATAAAATATTTTAAAAAAAGAATTACTTGATAGTGTTCATGATTTGATACTAATAATAGAATCATATAAAAATAATAAATAATAAAAATCAGCTGAGTGACTCCAGAAGAGAGAATAGGGTTTAATGAAGAGAATCTTGTCTAATTTTCATGTTGATCCATAAATCCTCAGGTCTTACACAGAAACTAGGACCTGGTTACATTTTATGTTTCCATTTCTATCAACAATATTGATGAGGCACCTCCCAACACACTGCACATTTTACAAAGCTAAATATTTCCAATCATATTCCTGTATTTAGTTTCCTGTTTAAGAATGTTCACGTGGGCTGGTGAGATGGCTCAGCAGTTAAGGCACTTGCCTCTGGTGCCTAAGGCCCCTAGTTCAATTCCACAGGACCCACATAAGCCAGACCCACAAGGTGGTGGTGGCCCTGGTGCGCTCTCTCTCTCTCTCTCTCTCTCTCTCTCTCTCTCTCTCTCTCTCTCTGTATTTCTCTGCTTGAAATGAATAAATAAAAATAAAAATAAATAAGAAAGAAAGAAATGTCTCGGACTTTAAAAAAAAAAAGAATGTTCATGTGAAATAAACATGAAATTTAAGGACCTAGGCTGTCCCTTCTAACTGGAAGACAAGAGCAAGCTGTAAGTTCATGCTTTCTACTTTAATTTTAAACTTTAAAAAATTTTCTAAAGTTAGCATTCAGAGTGAGAAGTTTCATCGTGACAATTGTATATGTGTGTGCCAGTACACTGTATTCTTACTCATCTCCTTCCCTGCCTCCTGCCAGTCTTTTGCAGGTTCCTTTTCTCTCTTCCTGAAGTATTCTCTCTGTTTTTATGTCATAAGTACTCTATGACTCTCTTTTCCTTTCCTCCCCTCTCATGGTCCCCCTTTTACTTTCATCACCTGCACACGTGTGAGCACACACACACACACACACACACACACTCACAAAGAGAGAGAGGAGACACACACACACACACACACACACACACAGAGAGAGAGAGAGAGAGAGAGAGAGAGAGAAAGAGAGACATACATATACACTCACACAAAGAGAGAGAGGAGAGAGAGACATACACACATACACAGAAATTCTATATTCCTTTTATGACAGAAAACATTCTGATTTGTCTTTGTGGGTCTGGCTTATTTCACTTAACATATTTCACATGCATTTTTTCTATTGGAGTCACCTATATAATTTTATTTATTTCTATTGGTTTTGTTGTCATTTTGGAAGGGTAGTGAGGACATTTAGAATCAGTCTACAGCTAATGTTCTTTAAATGCAAAATTATTAGTAAGTTTATGTCACTCAGAATGGGAACTCTTAATCTCCCTCTAGCACTTAGACAAAAATAAAATCCAAGACAATAATATTCACAATATTATAGAGTTGGTCTCATTTTAAATGTCTTTTCCTGGGAATAGATATAGCTCAGTAATGAGAGATTATATAATATAAACAAGGTCTATGATTCAACTTCCAGTATTGAAAACAACAACAAAAACACTAGAACAGACTTTAAAAATAAGAAATATTGAAATACTATTCTTCCAGTAGAGCATATATCTTGATGGTAATAAGACTATTAGAACTAACTATACATCTTTAAAAAAAAAACCAGAAGCTGTGTTCGAAATATAACTTGCATAGTCTCTAGTCTTGCAAGAACTTGCCTTTGAGTGAAATTCTTTATATTTATATTTTATATTTATAAAAATATAAAATGTTTTTCTCTATATTTAACTTAGTTTGTGAGATGCTTATTAGCAATGATAGCAGCTAGCACTAACAAAGCACTGGGTGCTGGACCCTATGCTCAGGTGAAACTGTATCTAAAACCTCAAATTGTTTATATTATCCCTGTTTAACAAATAGGTAAACTTCTTGGGCTAACAAACTTGTTCCACAATTAAACCAGTTAGAGGTTTCCAGGCATGATAGCACACGTCTTTAATCTCAGCACTAGGAAGGCAGAGATAGGAGGATCGCCATGTGTTAGAGGCCACGCTGAGACTGCTTAGTGAATTCCAGGTCAGCCTGGGCTAGAGTCAAACCTTACCTTAAAAAACAAAACAACAAACAACAACAAAAACCAGTTAGAGGTTATTCGTCTACATTTCATCCCAGATCTCTGGACTTTACAACTCTTGGGAATTAGTTACACATATGTGGTCCCTGTCCAAAATAGAAACAGGGGGGTTTGTCTTTTATTGTCCCCACCACCCCTTTCCATCTGCCTCACCTCCATGGAAGATGACTCCTACTCCAACTCCTGCGTGTGGGGAAGCCATTCTCTCCTGCTTCCGGTTTTCCAAGTCACACAGTACAGCAGACAGTGTGGGAAACCTTGAGGGAGGATTAGACGAAGTCAGTCTCCAAGGACTAAGTTGTCTTTGAAGTAAGGCATAAATACCTAATCATAAGCCATGCTGCTGAATCTTGAGTATTACACTTAACTTTAGAAGAAAATGATCAATTGTGCATCTGAATATCAATTGAGAAAACCTGAGTTATTTAGTTCTGTTTTCTTATAGAAATCACTAAGTTAAATGTAGCTTCATGTTAAAGCTCACACAGATTTGTTTGCATGAAGGACAGTGGGACTTCAGGCTCCTGGGGGAATGAACCCCGAGGCTCTTGGACTGAAGGTGGTGTACTTTCTTTTCTTGCAGCCTCCTCCTTGGTCGTGCCCATGCTGAGCTCCACGGCTCTCTTCCAGCGGCTGGCCAGCATCCTCCTCTCCTTGATGTCCACCTACCTGCTTCTAAGCACAGGGTACAAACAGGTTTAAATTTTATATTCTTCAATCATAATATTTTGTTAGTTTGTTTTAGAATAGTGACGAGAACAGACAAATTGAGAAAACACAACTGATAGTTTACCTTTTGGCTCAAATACAGGCTAGTGATCCAAATGAGACTCAGCCCAGGAATTTTCCATTATTCTTTCAGAAGATTATTTGCAGTATAGATGGTCTGTAAGACATGTTGTGTCTATATCTCAAGTTCACTCTTGGAGAGCTTAGTCCTAATGCAGGATTAGAGGGTAACTCTCACAACCTTTTCATAGTAGATCTAATAATCTAGACCCAAGAAATTCTGGTTCACTCCAAATGGGAAGTGACTGAGTGGGGCACTATGCCTCTCTCAAAGCACCCCACAGCTCCTGTCTTTTCCCTTCCCTCTGCCTAACTGGGTATAACATGAGCACCATGGAAAATATCACCAGGTACCTGATGAAAGATCTTAGATGAAATGTGAAGTGTGTGAGCATTCAGTTGCTCTCACTCAAATGATAAATATCATGGTAATTTAGAGCTTTTCACCTTTTCCCCTTTTATTGCTAAACTTTCAAAATAAATTTTTGTTATATTAAGTTGCATCAAAGTAATTAAATTGAAAGATACACAAGGGCTGAAGAGATGGTTCGGTGATTAAAGGTACTTGCTTATAATGCCTGATGGCCTGAGTTCCAGTTCTCCAGTATCCATGTATATCCAGATGCAAAATGTGGTACATGTGTCTGGAGTTCATTTGCAGTGGCAGGAGGCCCTGGCAGGCCCATACTTAGTCTCTCTCTCTCTCTCTCTCTCTCTCTCTGTCTGTCTGTCTGTGTCTGTCTGTCTCTCTTTCAAATAAATATATCATAAACAAACTCACATGCCCACCCCAGATTTAAGAATTGTTATCTTTAATAAAAGAAGGCAAGAGGTAAATTACTTCTATTCTAACCTATAATTTTGGGACACACATGTTTTACATGTTTTATTGAGGTCACATCTACAGGTTATTTTAAGGAAATATTTTAGAGGGCTTAAAAATATATTTATTAATGCCCACATAGTTACTTAATAATGACTTAGCCTTTTCCTCTTTTGATCCTTAAAATTCTGAAGCAATAATCTCCTCCAAAGAAATGTGTAGATTAAAAATGTAAACAAAGCGAGGTATGGTGGCACATGGCCATAATTTTAGCTCTTGGGAGGCTGTGGCCGGAGTGTGTGAGTATGAGGCCAGCCTGGGGTACACGGTGGCAAGACCTGGGGAGTTTGCTTGCCCAGCATACACAAAGGCTTGGCTTCGATCCCTGGCATTGCTAATAGGAAACAACTGAGGAAATAAACCCAGTCTGCTGGATTGGAACTACAGGAGGGTGGAGAAAAAAGAAAAGATGACGTTGGATTTTGAGTGAAAAATGACTATTTCATTATGTAGTGTGAGCTAATCATGTAACTCCCCTGGGGATAAGTAATGATCTTAATGGTCTCGAGACTCCAAAGCTGATTATCATGAGCACATGTAGTTTATTTTAAGAAATTCCAAACCTTGAAAGTTCATGCCTAAAATCAGAATATTAATGTAGAGTGTGACCTTATTAATGGATGCATTAAGAGATACATTATTCAACATCAGAGCCTATATTTAGCTTTGTTAAAAAGGGGGGATCTTGAAGCAGCAATGTAATCACAGGTTAGGGTATTTTCTCGATGTCATGACAGTGTGGTTCATATGCTCAGTATTAGCGTTGTGTTAAAGTACAGGTCCCTCTGTAGAACTGGTGGATATTCAGGCATAAAGGATTTTTAAATGCAGCTTTGTTGTAGTCTAGAAATGCAGCATTAGTAATCCTCCATGGTAACAATACACCATGATTTAATGAATGAAGACTTGTTTTTAATCAACCTGCATTATTTAAGGCAAATGAAAGCCACTGTCATAGTTGAAAATGGTTTGTCTTCTAAAGCTGCTCAACATTCCCTCTGGAATTTTGTTGTCATGATTCCTTTGCTTAGCCAACTGTAATGTAAATCTAAATGCCTTTCAGCCCTGTTCAAGTAGCAGATCCTCATTTACCATATTTCCAATTCCTTTCTTCAAGGCACAATGCCATGCTATTCATATTTCAGTTTATCAATTCAGCTTTGCAGGCTGTATATAAAATATTGTTTTAAGAGATAAAGTTCCGTAAGAAGATTGTCTTTATCTGATTTTTCTCATCTTTATTTTATATTAAAAAAATGACCGTGGCTCTATGTGTAGTAGTGTGATATTTATAGATTTCTAATGTCCCGAGCACTAGGCATAACTATTACTGTAATGCACGCAGACAATAGAGCTATAAATTGCTATAAAATGAGGACTTTATTATACAGTGTTAGACAATTATAGAATGGAACAGTTAGGTTTTATGAGTAAAGTTATGAATTATATGATGTTAAGAGTGACTAGAGAGTTTGAGTCAGAGAACCGAGTTGATAACTTCAAACTTTATGGAAAGAATAGTCAGGATATAAGCATTAATTTGTAACAGTAGTGTCACACATTTTGGAAAGCAAGCACAAGGAAGAAAGTTATTATTAACTGTATTATTGTCGATGTTGGGGTATATTTCCTTCCAGTTTTATCTCTGTGTTTATCTTATTAGCATAGAATTAATCCTAGCACATAAAGTATTTTGGATATTTATTGCTTCTTATTTGAAAACATTTTCCCTTGTGAGTCATAGGTTTCCTAGACACTGTTTTAATAGGTGTTTAATACTTTGTGATGTAAGCACACCTTGATTTACTCTCATTCCTCTATTAAAATTTTTTTCTGTGTATATGTGTCTATGTGTATATATATATATGCGTGTATGTGTGTATATGTATGTGTGTGTATATGCAAGTGAAGATGTGAACCATGGCACACATGTAGATGTCAGAAGACACCTTCGAAGTGTCTGTGTTCCCCTTCTTTGAGACAGGGTCTCTTGTCACTGAAAGGAACTGCCAGACTGCCATCAGTCTAGCTGGCCTGTGGGCGTCAGATTCTCCTGGCCCACCTCCTTTTGTCCTTTGGTTCTCTGCACGATGAGATCACACGTGCATGCATCACTTTATTTCTGGCTTTGTGTGGGTGCTGGAGAATTGAACCCAGGCCAGCAGGCTTTGAAAGCAAGTACCTTCAACTGCTAACACACCTCCCCAGACTCATTCCTCTATTTTAGTAGTTATTTCCAAGTTTTGTTTATTTTAAGCTTTAGTTTGAGAATGTTCCTTTGACGTAGCTTAGATGTTTCTTTTGTACACTTTTCAGTGTAGTACACAAAAGGGGCTATTGAACATGGACTTTTTAAGCTTCCTTTGTCTTAAGAACAGTGCCATTGTATGTTATCTCCAGCAACCTGTGAGGGGTACTATGTCATCGTATCCTTAGCGATACCAAATGCTGCTTTCATAGGCCATAAAGAGCCTGCTTTGTGCCGTTTTCCATCCTGGTTTTGCTAGTGCTGCTTTCTTGTGTGTGCTGCCTGGGTTCCTGTCCTGGGACCTTCCGCATCTCACATACCAAGGAACTGTGCCTGTTTTATCAAGCTGTCGCCAGTGTGGTGGTAGAGTGGAGAGCATTTTGTTTGTTTTGCGTTTTCATGTTCAGGAAATGGTGCCATATACTTTAGTTTGAAAAAGGAAAAAGAGAAAGGAGGTCCTGTTTGTCTCCTTTTGTTTTGTAACTTCCAATTCAAATCATAACTGAATTCAAAGAACTTCCTGTGAGCTGGATTTGCATAGTGACTGGGCAGAGTCTGCTTTCAGGAGGTTCTAAAGGAGCAGGAGGTATACACATGTACACGTGTGAGTCAGGCAGTATGGCAAGTCACATGACAGAGCTTGTTGGGATTGCAGAGGGGCAACACTTACCCCAAACTAGAGCAGAACCATCTGGAGGAGGTTTTGTCACTTACCATGCGGACATTTCTCCCGTATTTACTTCATTCCAGTTTACTGGGGTGTCCATACCTCATCTAATCCCTTTCCCGTGGACATGCCTGGTTCCCACCTCTTTACACTTTCTTCTGTAAATAATATTCCAACAGACATCTTTATAAGGAGACTCATAGTACAAATGTCTGATAACTTTTTCAGGGTAAATTCCTAGAATAGTGTTCTTGGATTATAGTTTATGAACATTTTGGGGTTCTTGATACAATAGAATTAGATGGCCTTCCAGAAATATGTATTTCTGTGTAGAGTGTGTGCTTCATGGCACTCTTGTCAACACTAAAACTTTTGAAATTATTTATTTATTTGCAAGCAGAGAGAGAGGGAGGGAGGGAAAGAGGGAGGGAAAGAGGGAGGGAGGGAGGGAGAGAGAGAGAGAGAGAGAGAGAGAGAGAGAGAGAGAGAGAGAGAGAGAGAGAGAATGGATGCACCAGAGCCTCTAGCCACTGCAAATGAACTCCAGATGCATACATCACTTTGTGCATCTGGCTTTACATGGGTATTGGGGAATCAAACCCAGGTCATTGGGTTTTGTAGGCAAGTGCCTTAACTGCTGAACCATCTCTCCAGCCCAACACTATACTTTTAATATTGACACATATGACAAATAAGTATGGAAATTCATTATTGTTTTGATTTCTGTATCAGTTATTGACAAAGTTGAACATCTTTTCATAGACAATGTTAGAGCTGAGTTTAAATGTGACTTTTCTACCTCCTCCTGAAAAACACAGAAAACTTAGAAGTATTATCACACTGACTTTAAAGAGGATTCCTCAGTGTAAATTGGTATTTATTTCTCTTTGTTTAATGGTTCTTCTTTTTGCTCTTGTCCCCCTCCTCCTCCTAGGTATGAAGCTCTCTTTCCATTAGTGCTGTCCTTCCTCATGTTTACCTGGATACACGTGGAGCAAGAAACCCTGCAACAAGCTGGAGTTTCTTGTAAACAGAAGGTCACTATCAAACTCATTTTTGTAATTTCTAAAAAATAGCAAAATATTCTGCATGCTATAGGGAAGTTACAGTATTATTTCATCAGAAATTATTCCTACTGAGAATTTTCACCAGAACTTTAGCAAGTGTTATTTGGTATTAATAAGCTAATTACTATATAAAAGAATTTTTATTTCTCACAGAAAATCACAGTTTTATAGTTTTTCAGGCCATGGATAGGTTTAAATTTTCTTAGTGGTTACTTGAGAGTCCGTGATGTAAAATGAAAGTCACCATAGGTGAATAAAGAGGAAGAAACCATGGCTGTTGGCTTCTTCTGTTTTCACATCCAGCTTTTCCTTTGGTTGGCTTATTTCAGTCAGAAGAATTTGGATGTGAGGTGATATTTAAGTCCTGCAGCTGTTTTTCTAGTCATTCTAATCAAAGATGCCTATTCTGCCACCTTAGGGTGGCTTCAGATTGATCAAGTTTCCTACCGTTCATACCGCAGGGTCCTTGGAGTTGGCTAAAAGACCACCAGATTCAGGGACATCGTTGTCATGATGAGTTGCATAGTTAGGTTGATCTCTTGTCTGTCTGAGAACAAAGGTAATCCTGAGAAGCTGGGGATGAAGCATGCAGGTTTACTGAGATCAGGTCTTGAAGAAAGCTTTCATGGCTGGCCCACTTGTAACTAGCTTCAGTTGAGTTATAGAGCAGACTAACTTGTTTCAGTTCTGAGGAAGCTTTTTTGAAGTATATCGAATCATTACTGGTTTTCAACTTCTAGTTCTGGAGTATTAAGCTGTGGTCGGATGAATGACCTTCCTTGGGGCTAAATATGAGCAAACTCGTTCAAATTGTGGCATATTTGAAATTATATTTTTAACTAAAAGTAAGCCTGTCCTTTCCTAGAAAAGAAGATCCAAGCAGCCCAGGTGCATGCTGGGAGCTTCACAGGATGTGATAGAGGGAAAGTCTTCCTTTAACTCACATCTTAGTTCCTTGCTAGGGTTAGGGCCTTAAGCAAGCATGTACCCATTTTCTTGTGACTGAATTATTTTTCCCTTTTATCAAAGACAAAAACATTGCCTTTTTAAGAAAAAATAGAGCCAGGCGTGGTGGTGCATGCCTTTAATCCCAGCACTCGGGAGGCAGAGGTAGGAGGATCACCATGAGTTCAAGGCCACCCTGAGACTACACAGTGAATTCCAGATCAGCCTGGGCTAGAGTGAGACCCTACCTCAAAAAAAAGAAAAAATATAATTGATCTGCAAATAGAATCGACAGAACACAGAACGAGAATTATTTGATTTTTACTCTACTTTCTAGTGTCACTTACCTGGCTGTAGGAAGATGGGAACACTGAGAAATTAGCGGAATGCTTACATAGGATAGGAAAAAGGCAAATTTTCACAGTAGCTATACATGTAATAATAATACCATAACTCTATTTAGTGTGTTTTAGCAATCTATTGTACCTTTGAGCATATTTTATTAAGGTGTAATTAAGCTATAGAATATTTATTGTTGATTGTTTTAGTAGGCGCAGGGTAAATTTCTAGCTGTGGTAATGTAGCTGTTGTTAATTTGCCTCTAAGTGTAGAAGTAAACCAAGTGTTATTGTGCATTCATATGCTAATATGTATTTTCTTATTACCTCACAGCTCACCAGTATCCACTTCTCCTATAACACAGATATAGATCAGTTTCGACAGCTCTGTCTGGATGATGTCCGAAGGGCCTTCTTTCTTGTATCCTTTGCTGGGACTTTTCAGATCTGCTGCCCCACACTTAATAGTAAGAAGACATGGAAGTGTTTCTGCCTTCATGGAATGGTAGTATGATGTTAGAGGCTAACTCCTCTCTCAACTATAGTTTTCTCATAGATCTAGTTCACATAAAATTTGGGAGGACCTGAGGATCTAGCTTAGTGGTAGAGTGCCAGGATGTCAGCCATTATCCAATGCTTGCTTCTTAATACATGGTCTCCACAACAAACTTCAAATTCAAAGTTTTTTTTTAAATTAATATACTGCCATCTTTCTTCCTTCATTTTTCACTGTATCTTTCAATAAGTCAGTTGCTTTTATTACCTGCTTGCTGTTTTATTTCATTTATTTTTCCATGGTCTCTACAGATTTTGTCACCACATGAGCACTTCAGAACCATTTGTTCACATTGCCTAGCTCTGTCTCTGACATATAGTAGGTAATAAATGTTGATTGGTTAGATGGTTGGTTCAGTGAATGGGTGCATCGATACCTTTAAGGCTCAACTCACTAGCTCATGTGTGACTTTTTCGCTGAAAATTGTCATGATTCATACTTCTTCAGGGTCTTCAGACCAGTTTTGTTTGTACTTGTGTAATGATAAAATATCTAACATTTATTAAAGCCATTTAGCAAGCCATTCACTATTTTGAGCACTTTAATAGCAGTAAACACTGGATGCCAACAGGATTAATATCTATATTTTATTACTGTGCTAGTACAAATCAAAGCTTAAGAAATGTCAGAAATGTTTGCCATTTTCTGATTTCACTCTCTAGAATTATTCCGAAGTATGGTATCCTGTTTCTTTTTGAGCCTTTGGAAAAGCCTGGTAGGCATTTCACTTATAATAATGGGCATGTGACAAGCATGTCTGAACTAAAACTGTCTTGCAGCTAAAGATCTGATGTATTGGATCTGAATTCTTCTTTTGAAATAGTCATGAGCAGCTGCCTACAGATACAGCTCAACTTGAGGAGACTCACCTTGGCAGTTACTAGTGCCTCGGTGAGATGACGGTCCTGCCTCATCACTTTCGGAGAATTATTTCTTTAGTCACCAGTTCTTTTGATGCACTTTCCCCAGGAAGACAGTCAACCACCCATTGAAGACAGGGGGACCAAGGACATTGCATGGGAGGTAGCCTTGGCCCATCTTCTCAAAATGGAAAAGAACTGTTGGGAATTCTGACGTGTTTGGGTTTATCCTTAACTCTGCTTAGGTATTCTTCTTAGTCGTAGCATTTTTTGGAACTGGAAATATAGCTTCAATTAACAGGTAATTCTAATTGAAAACAACAGCTTAAGACCAGCCTACGTAGTGACGTAGTGAGTTCTCTGTCAAACAGAGAGGGCGCAAGAGATCCTATCCCCAAAAAGAAACAGAGCAAATTTGGACATGCCTAATCTGTTGTTCTGACCTTGTTTTATTTGCTCAATGATATATTGTGGACACAGGCATACAGATATACTTTGTTCATTTAAATAGCTTCAAAGTTTTCCTCAGTGTGATATATGCTTGTGTTTAAGTAAGTGAAGATTTCAGAGAAATTAGTTTAGAGATAGTTTTACCAGAGCATCCTTTTAAAGTTATGGTCTGAATTCTAAACTATATCTGTGTCTCATGACTGTCTAGCTTTGACCTTGCCTCTGTGTACTGCTTCCTGACTGTGTTCAGTCCTTTCATGATGGGCGCCTTGATGATGTGGAAGGTTAGTTTTCTCATTCTGTTATTTGCCTTAAATGACTGATTTTAAGATTATGAATTCACTGTAAAATTGAGATTATGTAACATGTGACCTTAAGATTATAAAATCATTGTGACAGAGATGGCCTGCTCTGGAAAGAAGATACCCTTTCTGACTTGGCATGGTACTACTGCTGCCTGAGGCAGGCCCTCTAACCCTTACGTCCAAATACACTTCATCTTTGCTTCACTCTTAAGGCGATTTGGCTGCAAAAGAGGAAGGATTCTGTTAGTCCCAGAAAATCCTATCAGAGGCAATTAAAGCCCGCAGGGAAGCTGTGATCAAAACTGCAGGATTCTAAAGCTCCCTAACTCCATTGGTCCTTAACCACAAGGTTGTCAACAAGCTATAATCTTTTTCTATAATCCATGTACGTAGAACTTTTTTTATTCTTTCAAGAAATATGTCACTGAGAGCTCTATTGACTAGCTGAGTGCTAACAGTGCAAAAACATTGACAGGATCTCAGCTTGGTAGTGATGGAGAGGTCAGTGGAATGCAGCTCCATACTCTTCCTCTTCTTCTCTAAGGGCCTTGTGTTTATCCTGTTCCCACCTCCACATTTCTGGCCCATGGTGCCTGGCATATTTTATGTAGTTAGTGTATATGTGTTTAGATATCGAATCATGGGCCCGGAGAGATGGTTTAGTGGCTAAGTGCGCTTACTGCAAAAGCCTGAGGGCCTGAGGAGGCCTAAAGCACCCGAGTGACTGTCCTACATAAACAGCTGGCTTAGTTCCCAACACCACCAAAAAAAAAAAAAAAAGTCATCACAAAAAGCAATGATAGAGCATCTGGATCATGTTTATAGTATTGTGGTATCAAAGAGCAAGATAACTTCAAAAATCTATGCATCAAATTATCATGCTACTTAATTTATTTCATTTGTGTCTTTCATGTCCTCTTGGAATAATTTATACATAGTCTAGAGCCAGACCAACATAAATATGACTGGTCTCTTCTGATCTCGGAAGTTAAGCAGGGTCATGCCTAGCTAGTACTTCGATGGGAGAATAATTTAAATGTTTTTTTGTGAATTATTAGAAAAAATCAAATAGAATAAAACTTGCAGTTGATTTTTATTTGGAATATATGTTGGTGCCTGTAATCTTTTCTGCTTTATGTGTTAATGTTGATTTTTAAATCAGTTTCACACTGATATCATGAAATCATACATTTTATTTTGTTGTTTTCCCATCACTAGTATGTGTGTGTATCTGTGTTATTTGAAAAATTTTAAGTATTCTATGAGCAGAAATCGTATTTCTTCCAAATGTCTGTTGCCGATGACCTCATCTCTTGTTTTGCAATAGATTCTAATTCCTTTTGTTCTTGTGATGTGTGCTTTTGAAGCAGTTCAGCTAACCACACAACTGTCATCAAAAAGGTAAGACAGGTGTTTAAGAAGCATTGGATTTCTCCATTTCTAGTAAATGAGAGAACATCTGAAAATACTTCAAATGGTTGCTAATAATGCCTTGTAAAATCAGTTGTTTACCCTTTTAGACAGAGTTCATTTGTCATTAAAGGAAATTGGCTAATCTGACCTCTAGCAGAAAAATAGGCCTTCTCAGCAATAAAATATCAAAATGTTATTCAAACTAACAAATAATAAAACATAAATGTTAAGTATTAGCATGGCACCCCTCAGTAACAACACACTTGGGCCAGGAGAACCAGGATGAGTACTAGGCTATCTATGGTTCCCTGCCACAAGGACGGATCCAGATGGCCCATGGAGGAGGATATCCAGCTGATTGGGAATGGGGAGGGAGGACATTGGGGAATTGGGGAATAACAACTCATTGTTTGCCCACTAAATAATGTAACTCATTATGGACAATAAATATATATTTAAAAAGTATTACAGTTAATTACTCATTTGTTACATATTGGTGTCTACAAAAAATAAGAGCCATTATTACATTATCCATATACCATATTTTTTTTAAAAAAAAAGGTTTTCTTTTACTGTTTAGAAAGAGCAAAGATCTCATTATTAGCTTGAATGTGCTCTTTCAGGATAGTTACATGAATTTAATATTGAAGGCGTTTATGCCCTGTCAATATCACATAGTAGACAGTTACATCCAGTGAAAAATACTAGTGCATAACATATACTTTCCTATATGTCTGCTAGTAGATAAGCTTCTCAGAAGGAATTATAATTCAGGCTTGAATAAGTAGAACTGGGGACAGTGAAATGAAAAGTAGAAGGCTCATCAAATTATGAATTGTGTATCTGTACACGTATTTTTGTGCGCATACAGGAGTAATTTTACCTTGAAAGTAATGCGGTGTCAGACTAAACACAAAAGGAGAGAACTGAGGAAAAGGAGGTCAAGTGAAAGGTTTTGTGAAAGTCTCTCTTTTGACCTGTAAACCCTTGAAAGACATTGACATTTCCAATATCAGCACTCCTCAAATTTAGTATGTCATCCATGAAACCCAGTCTCTTGTCAGGCATTCTCATCTGGTCTGTTATATATGTCAGCCAAAGTCCAACCTGTCCTCACTGCTGTATCCACTTGTCAAGTGTCACCCATCTCTTCCCTTCCTGTCCACGTCTTCAGATCTCCTTAGTTATGTTGCTAAATATTTTCTTTCAATTCTTGAGAGACAAGGTGATTAAAAGGAAGTGTGGTTTGTATTCTGTTGTTTATTAGACCAGTGATGCCAAGAATGAATTCAGTATAACAAACCAGCAAGATGATTCTAACTACATTTTATCCTGTGGAGTCTTTAAAATATGTGTTAAATAAGGGGAGAAAAGTTGTGTTATTATTTATTTCATTATGCATGACAAAATGAAAGTATTTATTTAAAACATTTATTTATTTATTTG
This sequence comes from Zapus hudsonius, assembly GCA_004024765.1. Classification (NCBI taxonomy): domain Eukaryota; kingdom Metazoa; phylum Chordata; class Mammalia; order Rodentia; family Dipodidae; genus Zapus; species Zapus hudsonius. Next base: position 20,649 of record PVHP010008329.1, on the reverse strand, counting down.
CAAGCAGGGTGGGGGAGGAGGGAGGGAAAGAAAATGGGCACACTAGGCTAGCCACTACATAGGAACTCCAGATACATGCACCACTTTGTGCATCTGGCTTTACCTGGGTGCTGGGGAATTGAACTGGGTCATTAGGCTTTGCAGGCAAGCACCATAACTGCTGAGCCATCTCTCCAGCCCCAAAATGAAATTTCTCACTGCCATTAATTTGTCTAGTTTCTCAGTCTTGATCACTGGCTTCATCAACAAAGTCTTGATGGAATAGGCCTTTAGACATGAAGATACCTGAAGGTTGATCTATTAAGACTATTTTGGACTGTGAGCAATAAAAGTTGAACTAGCAAGGCTGGAGAGATGGCCCAGCAGTTGAAGACACTTGCAAAGCCTAGCAACCTGGTTGGATTCCCCAGTATCCACATAAAGCCAGATATGCAAAGAGGCACATGTGTTGGAAGTCTTTGTGCATTGGAAGAGGCCCTGGTGTGACCATTCCCTTTCTCATTCTCGCTTTCTCTCTCTCCTTGAAAATAAACAAATACAATCATTTTTAAAAATCTAAGTAGCAGTGAGAGTCTTTCCTATGGGCAGCAGCAGAGGGCTGCTGGGTAGGTAGACACCTGCCGTCCCAGCCTCCTGCTGTGGGCTTTGACCTCATAGGTTGCCTAATTCTTCTCATTGGGATTTTAACATAGTTGAAAATTGTGCCTTTTGCCTTATATGTAACTTTTCTCTCTCTCTCTCTCTCTCTTTCAGCCTTTTCCTTATTGTTCTCGTCATATCAGATATCATGGCTTTGGTAAGGCATTATTGAATATTCAGCATAATTAAGACCGGGAAACTTAAGTACTGTGTTGATTTAATCAGGAAAAACATGAATACACTTCTGTACATGAAATCTTTAGATGCTGAGTTCTGAGTGCTGGCATCATTCACGCAGATCAATTATAGTACTTATGCAGCAAGTGTGCTCTCTAAAATCCCATGACTTGACTTATTCTAATCTGTCATTTATCCCTAGTCTTTATGGTGCCTTGTCTGAGGAGCCTTCCTTACAAAATTAACAGCTCACTTTAGATTTGAATAATGCATCACTCATATTCAAAGCACTGATTTTTCGTCCTCTTAGCTAAAAAAAGCGGGGGGGGGGGTGTATTGGGAATGGAGGAAGGGAAAATGAAATAGAGATTTTCTATAGGGAATATGTTATCAGATGATAGCCATAATCAGTGAGTCAGAGTGAGGAAGGTGTGGGCAGTTCTCGTATATATAATGTGTCCACAAAAAGTACAAATACATTTTAGATCTTTTGGGAATTCCCAAACCACCGACAGGGTAATCATTCCTAGAAGGATCTTCCCCTCTTGCTGAACACTGTCATAGTCAGTTATGTTCATGACAATGACACGATACAGGTTAAAATCAGCCAAGGGGAAAGAGGTGTAGAGTAGGGTCCAGAGGGCATCAGATGTGGAGCTTCTGACTCCTTCCTGTGGAGTGAGGACAGCATTACTAAGATGTGACAGAACACATTGTTTTTTTATTGCCAGCCAGGCATACTTACCTTTTTATTGAGGCTTGGTCAAATGCTGACCACATGGCTGATCTTTAGTTTCCAGTCCTTCAAAGGGTAGAGATGACACTTGGAAGCCTGAAGCTCCCATCATAAATCATATGATGAAACTACCTGGTAACCAGTGCCTCGGGCCAAGCTCTTCTATCAGGCATGACATTTGAGGGCCTCGAAATCACCTCTGAGGACAAGGGCCATGCCTCTTTTAGAGTGAGGTTAACACTTTACTGTACAACATCCCTTGCTAGGAGAGATTAGAGACGTCTACTGGAGTCACTTGCCAAATTGCTAGTCACTTGGTTTAGATGAGAGCTTTTTTGTGTATTATAGAACATAATATCCACTATTTTTCTAAAATTGACCACACTTAGTATTATAACAAAATCAATATTCAGTTTCACTCACAAAATGACAAAGAGGCAAGATATGTGGAGAGAAGAGAATTGAAACTCTGGTTACTATTGCATGAAGAATGTTTGCTCAGCTGAACTTGCCAAAGCATTTTTGACCCTGCTCTGCTCCATTGACGGGGTCATCTCTCACCTGTACCTCCTTGCATCCTGACACTAGCGTCACTTTGAACCTCCAAACTGCCTGGACAGTTATGTTTTTATCAGCTGTTTCCTCTGCCAGAAATACACTTCATCTGTCTCCTCAATGTCTGCTTCCACCTGACTCCTGCTTTTCACTTGTATTTCAGTTATCTTTTTCAGTTATCTGCTTTTAATTTTAGGGATAGCATGCTCCCTCTCTCTCTCATGCATTTTTACATGCATACACTTGTGCATTCACACATCTGATAACAGTTTTAATCATTCACTAAATGATGTGCCCCAAAAGGTACTTATCCCTAGAGCCCAGCAAGGTCTTTGTCCATAGTAAACAATATCAGCAAATATCTGTTATGAGTGGATAATGATAATATGACATCACTTAAGTCTTGGTATTATTTAATGTCATTTGTTAAAGTTGGCTGGTTCTCTGTTTCTAGTTATTGATAAATGTCACCTTTGTGTTCATTTGATTGAACAGTAATTCTGTTTTGTGGCATTTAGACCATTGCTTATTTTAGTCCAAGCAAACATTTCAGTGCAGGGGGCGTTCTTTTGGATTCTGGACAGATAGTGATTCTGAGGGATATAAATATGAAATATACAGTCCTGAAACTTTGTAGATTCAAACTAAATAGCCTTTATTTTTAATGGAGCCATATTTTATTATATTTTGCAGCATTTTTTCTTCTTGGTCAAGGATTATGGCAGCTGGCTCGATATTGGAACAAGGTATAGTACATATCACATAGAATTCCTTACAGTGCCTGGGTTTAGAAGTTGCCAATATGATTTTGTGGTAAGCATGGTAAGTAGCAATCATTTTAAGCCTCTGGGTGTGAGAAAGCTGTCTCTAATTCTCAGCATGAACACAGTAGTAGGTACTTTCTTGGGATACTGTGGGGCGAAGGGTGGATGTTTAGTGTGGAGAGAAAGGCAGGGCAGCAGGAAGATGTAAGAATGACTACTTGTATCTGGTGCTTCAAAGTAGATACTCTGACTTCTCGTACGTTCATCCTACGATGAACGTAAGGTCTACACAACAGATGAATGACTGGTAGCCTCAACTTTATGGCCAATCTCAGAAACTGTAGTAAATGAAAATAGCCAGATATGTAGGAATGCCTAGTGCATTACTCCATTTATACAGAATTTCATCGTACAGTTCCAGAAAGCAGGCCAGGAGTTGTTTAAGGCTGGGGTAGAGATGGGATTGACTTCGAGGGCATGTGGGTGGAGATGGTCTGTGGTGACAGGGAGGCTTACATGGGGGAGCCGTGGGCAGCACTCAGCTAACTGGACCCTTCAGATGGTTCCGTTTTCTCATATGCAAGTTTCATCTCAAAATCGGTTGAGGAAAATGAGTGTGGTATAAGACGAGTAAGTTGTGTCCTTGGTTCGGAGCAAGGACCTAATAATGTTTGAAACAGACACTCAGCAAACAGCAGCATGCCTGTGCAAATGCCTGCCAGGGAGATCACCACCTTGTAGAAGTCTGAAAGAAGTGATTGTTGCTGTTTTTCATCATTTATCTTTCACATTAGTCGTTTTATTAGTTCACCAAGTGTGAGTCTGCTGAACATTCAAGGGAAGGTGTGTAAATGGAACTGGAGGTCAGGAAGTGGAGTCCTACATTTAGACTTCTCTTCAGCTTAATTAGAAAGGGGAGGAGAAATGTGTGCAGAACTTGTGTGGAGTATCTCTGCACTTTTCTAGGAGGACACTGGTCTTCATCTCATATTATTGGTGAGCATGGGGATGTCGCAGCCAAGAGGGGATGTTCCTTCACTCAGTTTTTCAGTTTTAAATACCCTCTATTAAAACAGACTTCTTAATGAATATTGGGGAGGGGCATAAGGGGAGAAAGTTATTCACAGATTTAAAGAAGAGACTGCCCACAGGTCAGATCAGGCTTGTGCATTGATCCAGAGTCCACATTTCCATTGTTGGTTATTTGAGATACAGGTCCTGAAAGGCATAAGATTGATAGCTCAGGGAGCAGGAATCCATCTGTGTTAGGCAAAATAAGGAGAGAAGGGGAGGGGGGAGAGGGAAAAGAGAGGATGGGAAAAGAGGAGAGGGGAAGGCAAGGGAGAGGAGAGGAGAGGAGAGGAGAAGAGAGGAGGACAGCCAAGGAGAGAAGAAGGCAGGGGAGAGGAGAGCAGGAGGGGAGCAGAGGAAAGGCGAGGAGAAGAAAAAGAAAGGAAACAGAAAGCAACCCCTCATTCTTGAGTCAAAGGCTCCGGGTGTCAAAGGATGCTCTCAGTCACCCTCACCATACATCATGCCCCACAATCTGCTTCACTGGCACTGTCTTCCAGCACACCCTGTCATGTGATCATCACCCCAGCCTGGAAAGCAGGTACCATCTTGCCAGCAGACTCTCCTGCGGCCTGCAGAGATTGCACTTGCTCATGTCACAGGTGGTGGCACATAAATGAAGCACTTTTATAGATGAGGCTCTGGCTTTTCCTCACTGTCTCTTCTTAAAGAGAACTTCCCAGAGGCCATGTTTTGCAATCTAGTAAGCTTTAAACAAATAAATCAAAATTCAAACTGTGACTTTGGACTTTGAGCCTGGTATGGTAGCCATCTCAGCTACTCAAGAGGCGGAGGCAGAAAGATTTCAAGTCAGGCCAGAATGGGAAATTTAGTAAGACTCTGTAGATGTTAGCTCAGCGATCCAGTGCTTGCTTGCCACACACAAGACTCTGGGTTCAAACCCTAGTGATATTTTTCTATAAGAAAATGTCTTTGTATCTACATCCATTTGTAGTTATTGCAAAGTTCTGAGTAGTATTAGCTGAGGGGTTAGAGGGGGGGTGAGGGAAGGGGGGGGTGTGATGAGCCTGGCCAGAAGCCTTTATTAGATGTCAGAGCAGGAGTTCTGTGTTCCACAGAATACTACTGGTAGGCAGAAGTGAGGTAGGAAATGACTGTCATAGTGGGTGCAGGTTGTATTATACAGGCAATGCCCATTCTGTGTGCATTGCCTGACTACAGAGGAGAACAAGCGGTCTCCTAGGTATGTCTGTCAGAAGATGAAAAAAGAGGTAAGTGAAAGTCCCCTTCACATACCTTGATTATTCTGTGTGTGTGTGTGTGTGTGTGTGTGTGTGTGTGTGTGTGTGTGTGTGCGCGCGCAGGCACGGGTATGGAGGATGGAGGTCAGAGGACAACACTGTGTGTCAGTCCTTAACCTTCCACCTGGTTTGAGGCATCCAATAAGGAGAGATTGTTTACTGTGTACCCAGCATCTACCAGTTAATTCCCCTGTCTACAGCATCCGGCTTTGTGTGAGCGCTGGGCATCCGAACTCAGGCACTCAGACTTGCACATCCATCCCCAAGCCCCATTCCTCGATGACGTGCATGCTCAGGACTCACACAGGGGTTTCCTTTCCTCATTAAAACCCTGAATTCATAACCTTTCCAGACTTAACTTTGTGTTTCACGTCTTCATCCTCCATTTGCTCATCTTTCTGGTGGTGTTCATTCTGCTAAGCAAGGTTCCTAAAGTGAACAATCAGCCTGTTAGCTGGTCGTGTGTTACAGTCATCTTTATCATTGCTGCTCAGAAAAGAACCCAATCAAAGACAATTGATGGGAGGAAAGGGTTGATTTGGCTTACAGACTCAAGGGAAAGCTCCATAGTGGCAGGGGAAACGGCATGAGCAGAGGCTGGACATCACCTCCACCATAGCATTGCAAACAGTGGCAGAACATATGCTAAAAACTGGCAAGGGGAAGCTGACTATAACTATCATAAGCCCGCCCCCAGCAACACAGCTCCAACAAGGTTCTAATTCCAAAACTGTCATCAGCTGGGGAATGGAGCACTCAGAACACATGAAGTTTACAGGGGACACCTGGATCCAACCATGACACCGTAAGTTCCATAGTCAACATAGTTCCTAGTTTCCTCAGTCTTCTCCAACTTAACTGGAAGAATATTCTCAACACCAAAACAACTTACCTTTTCTTTTTCCCTAATACTCATTTTCGTTTATTAAAAAAAAAAAAGAAAAGAAAGAAGGTAGGGAGAAGGGGAAGAAGGAAGGAAGGAGGAAAGAGAAAACAATTAAAGGCTCCTTTTATTTTCCCTTCCTGCCTTTGCATCAACTTTGAGCTGTCTGGAAGTCCTGGATTTGTGTCCCTTCACAGTTTTCTGTGTTTCTTAAAGATAGTTGCCATTTTTTTCTTTTGAAAATTCTGAAATACTTTATATATATGTCAGGTTAGCTTCTAAGTAGTTTAATGTAGTCACATTTATTATTTTTCTCTCTCTGGTATCTGGTATAGTCATTCTATTTTTAGTTTTGCAACCTCCGTACTGATTTTCATAATGGATGGACTAATTTATCTTCCTACCAACAGTGCAGGAGGTTTCCCTCTCCCCTGTGTCCTCACTAGCATTTGTTGTTTTGGATTCTTACTCTGACTAGGTAAGGTGGAATCTTGATGCCATTTTAATTTGCATTTCCGTTGGTTAAAGATGTTGAACACGTTTCATATAATTATTGGCCTTTTATACTTCTAAGAAGTATCCGTTCAGTTCATTTGCCCACCAGCTGATTGGGTTACTTGTTCTTCTGATATCCAGTTTTTTGTCTTTTTTTTTTTTTAGCTCTTTCTATATTCTGGATGTTAACACTGTAGGAAGAAAGTCTGGCAAGGATTTCCTCCCACTTTATAGGCTGCCTCTTTGTCCTGTTGTTTTAATTTGATGCAAGCCCATTCATCATTTTTTGCTATTATTTCCCAAGCAATTGGAGTTCTTCTATTCAGGAAGTCCTTCTCTGTGCCTAGAGTTTGAAATGTTCCACCACATTTGCCTCCAGTAGCTTGTGAGTTTCAGGTCTTACATTAAGGTCTTTCATCCACTCTGAGTTAATTTTTGAACAGGGTGAGAGATAGGGATTTAGTTCCTATCTAATTCACGTGGATACCTAGTTTCCCAGCACCATTTGTTTAAAAGGTTGTTTTAAAGGTTTGTTTAATAGTTTGTCTTCTCCAATGTGTGTTTGTGACACCTTTGTTAAGAGTCAGATATCTGCAGCTGGGTGGTTTTATATATGAACCCTCCTGCCTCCATTGATCTGCCTGTTTGTTTTTATGCTGTTTTGTTACTTGTGGGAGCTGTCAATAAAAAGTTTTTTAAAAGACGTAACACAGAGAAGCAGAATGGTACATGTGCTCAGAGGCTGATGTGTGGGAGGATCCCCTTTCGGCAGGACTAGTCGTGGCAGAAGGCTGTCTCCTCTGTGTTTCAGTGCTCAAGGTGACTTTGAACACATCAAAATAGCCTGTAATTAACATCATCCTGGGTATGATGTGCTGTGGTGTGTGCTGCTACACTGTTGCACATATGGTGAAGGGGGTCCTGGGAAAGTTTTACCTGGAATCCTTACTGACAGACCCAGAGATGCTGCTGCTTCGCCATCCTGTAGGTAAGGGACGCTTCTCTGAAAGACCGCTTTAATGGGTGCACAAGCCTAGTTCTGGTCATCGAGGTAAGGGCACTGGGCTAACTGCTTTCCACATGTCGGGCAGGTCATTCCTGCCCTTGCTCCATCTGTCTACTTTGTCTCTTATTATTCTTTCCTTTTAAGAAAGAAAGATGGCTGCAGAGAGGAGGAGAGAGGGGGAAGGGAGGGCAGGATAAAGGAATGAGGAAATGAGAACTGAGTTTGTGAGATCAGTCTTTGCAAGTGGGCTCTGTCCTGGTGGATGCTCCAAGGTGCGGTTTTTGATAGTCTGTCCTTGCTGGTCAGCTGGGCTGGTGGAATTCTCCCTCAGCGTCCTGTAGGACGGCAATGGCACATGCTGCTCCATGAGCCATGTGGCACTGGTCATAAACACCTGATTGCTTGCCAGGGCAAGGCTGGGGAGTGCTGGGGAGACGCTGTGCATCAAAATTCACAGTGAAAGCTCCGATTACGAGGCTCACATACAAAGCCTCGGTACCATGCTTTTTTATGAGTTATGCAGTCAAATGCTCTACCACTGAGCTATACCCCCCTTTTTATGAGTTATGTTTGGGGTTTTTAATTACTCCCATGTGCAAGTATGTTTGAAAAGTAGAGATGTTTCTTATCTGGTCACTGGCATTCTTAGACTGACTGGCAGTGCCCCCTTAGCGGCACTGCCAGTCATTTGAATTGTGCCCCTCCAATGGTTTCCTCTTGTGACAAGTTTTATTAGTGACCTCCTTTGTGTTAGTAATGTAGCTAAGAACCTCAGCCCTCCCCTGCCCATGATTCACGGAGATATCCTCACGATTGTGTTGCTTTATGAATACTGAAGTGGGAGGATCCAACCCAAAATTTAGAGAGGGTTGAGAGCTGAGTAGCCTTGTGAGTACATTGCGGCGTGTATCTGTATGGTTTATTACTATCACCACGGCTACAGTGAGTTTGCTTCAGAATGCTTTTGACAAATTCCTCAGCTGTTAATTTCAGGTTAATGAGTGAGTCACCATTTCTTTGACATGAAAGGTAGTATTACTAGGACATCAGGGTTGATATTTTGTGGTTACAATACATCTTCAGAAAAGATTTTACAAAAAATTAAATTGGGGCCATATAAAGATTACACTGCAGGGATAGGGAGGTGGTTCACTAGTTAAAGATGCTTGCTTGCAAAGCCTGACAGGCTGTCTTCAGCTCCCCCACACCCACATAAAGCCAGATGCACAAAGTGGTGTATGCGTCTGGAGCTCGTTTGCAGTGACAAGAGGTCCTGGCATTTGCTTGCACACACTCTTCCCCCCAACCATGTTCATTTTTTTAATTTTAAGAACGAACTGCCATCAGTAAACTCAGCTGAGGGTAGGTGCCTGAGAACCTGTGGCATCGGGTGTTCCTTTAACAGCCATGTGAAAAATACTGTGCCAGGGCCATAAAAGTGTTCAGCTGACAGAGCTAACTCAGTGTTTTCTTCCTTTGATCTTCACACTTTATTTTCATTTCTATCAGGTTGTAAACTTTATAGAGCCTTGCCTTTTAGATGGCATGCTGAATGTGCATTTCTAAAACTAAAAAGAATTCCTGTGAGGTGGTTTTCATAACTCTAGAAACATATATTTAGATCTGTGTCCTAAGTGTATCTGTGGTGAGGGTTTTATTACTGCTTCATTGAGCTGTGGTGATGGTGTTCATTTGGCCTCTTGCATACACTATTGTTACACCTTACGAAAATATAGATGACAATTAAACTATCCATTTGTCTTCATATATAATGGAAAATCATGAGTCGACTTAACCATTTTGAATATCTTGAATATTATTGCCATAAAATCTCCATGACTGTGAACAACAAACTTCATTCATGTGAGTGACTCTCAACCCTCTTCTGCCCTAGTCTACCTGACAGATGTGACCTGCTTCTGTATTCCATCACCCTGACGGAGGTGTCCCTCCACAACACACACACTGTTCCTTGCTGCTGTTCACACATGCGCACCTTGAGAGCTGCTGGTATAAACGTCAGCATAGTCGTGGGAGAAACTGGGACAGCTGTGCTCACTTCAAGTTGAAGTCTGATGTTCCTTAACTCTGTTGAGGCCTTGATGACATCAAACTTGATGGATGTAAAATGTCACATGCTGGGTGCCTTGTGGCTTAGTTACTTTAGGATAATGAGCTTCCTAACTGTTTCCTGTCAATGGCATTAGCTTACATGAACCATGAGAGTCATCTTGGCCCTTCCGAGGGGACAGCTGATCTGTGAAATGAATGTTTTTATACAAAGACTTTTCATTAAACAGGAAGATGGGTTACTTACTGTTTTACAGAACATTGTTGTTAAGAGAACAACTAGAATTTAATATTTTGACCTAAAAATTATAGCACAATTTAATAAAACTAGAATGTATTGACTATGTAACCTTCTCTTCCTCCCTCTCTTTTTCCTTTTTTATAGTCTAACTTACCTATCATCACAACCAAACCTCTTTAGTTTTTCGAGGTAGGGTAGGGTCTCTCTCTAGGCCAGTCTCACCTGGAGTTCACTATGTAGTCTCAGGATGGCCTCAAATTCACAGTGATCCTCCTACCTCTGCCTCCTGAGTGCTGGGACTAAAGGTGTGCATCACCACGCTCAGCTACATTCCTCTTTTTTAAGACTTTAATGATTTTATATAATTTATATTAGCAAATTTCTGGAGTTGTGCAACCATCACCACAATATAGTTTTGAACATTTCCATCACCAAAAAGTTTTCCTGAGTCTATCCAGATAGTGTAACCCCCCCCCCCCCTACCCAGCCCACGCCCTCCACTAATCTGCTCACTGTCTGTGCAGACTTGCCAGGTCTGGACCTTTCCTTCAGACAGAGCCATACAGTGTGTGTTGCTTCATACCTGACTTCTTCCACTTTGGACCCTTGTGTTTTCATTCATCTGTCCTGTGGTACTGAGTCATACTCCTCTGTGCTCTGCTTGTCCTTCCTGCGATGTCTTTTCTGTAGTAACATTCTAGTCCCCATAGCTTCCTCTGTCTCCATGTTCCCAGCTGCCTTGCCTGGTTTCCCCCATGGATCCCAGCCAGATTGTACTTTCCTGGACTCCATCTTCACTGCTCCATCTCAGGAAGCGAAATCCCTTATTCATCTCTGACTACAAAGGCGAGCCCCTGACATGGGAAGTAAACATTCTTACAGCATGAAGAAATTGTGGCCATCGTGTCCAGCTGATGGGTTCAGGACCTTGAGCTCAGGAATGAGCACAGGCTTTGGAATGTTCCGTAAGGATTCAGAAGCTATGAACTTAGAGTTCTGTGATAATTCTGAAGCAATCTTAGAGTTCTGTGGCTCATACGTGGCATGATTTTGAACATCATACAGATTGACTGTGTCACAAGTTTATTATTTAAAATATTGAATAAAGTATGAAGTCACCTATTATTCAGTGACCCAATGATAACCACTGAGCACAGTGATGTTGCATATTTTTAGCCTTTATGTGTATGCATATAAGGTTTTAAAATATATAATTTTATTTATTTATTTGTAGGGGGAGGGCTAGCGGGGAGAGAGAGTATGGATGTGCCAGGGCCACTTGCTGCTGTAAACTAACTCCAGATGCATCAGCCACTTTGTGCATCTGCTTTACATGGGTACTGGGAAATTGGACACGGGCTGTCAGGCTTTGCAAGCAAGTGCCTTGAACCACTGAGCCATCTCCCTAGATCCTAGGATTTTTAAGGTTGGCTTCCTGTGATGACAATTCTTCTCATGTCGGTGAATGTTCTTGCAAACAAGGCTAATGTATCTTCTAGAATGGATGAGAGGAAAGATAATAAGGACTGAGCTTAGAGAGTAGACAGTTGACACTCCTTCTGGCCTTGAAGTTGTTGTGAGGATTGGGGATTTATTTCAAGTGTGAGATAGAGCACTAGCCTGTTGGGCAGCTGCTGGCGTGACTTGTTCACATTTTGGAAGCACTGCAGCTCATATTGGGGAGCATAAAGATGAGTGACTGTGCTCTAAGCCAGACACCTTGGCAGCTTGGACTGTGGTGGCAAATCAAGAGGGTGACAAGAGAGGCTGGACTTTTGGAGAGAGGATGATAGAATTGGTTGTTGGATTGGATGGAATGATAGCAGAATAGATTAGGGGGAGTTACAGGTTGCCAGTCTTGAGTAAGTGAATGGAAAAGCCATTTCTCAGAAGTGCTTGGTGAAGAAATGTAGTCAATTAAGAACTGGATTTCAGATATATCAAATTTAGGATTCTTTAAATTAGGATGATGCTAGAAGGAGTTATGAGATCTTGAGGGTATTTTTTGTTTTGTTTGTAGGATGAGAGAAGTGTTTATAATGGAGAGAGGATGGTCAGTGAAAGGGGAAGAGGAGGGAATGATGGCAAAGTCAAGTCTCTCATTGGGAAAGTCAGCATGGGACCCAAAGTAGATATGGAAAGGTTTGCTTGAGACAGGAGCAGGTGCAGGAGTGACAGGCACAGATTTGGGTGAGTTAATGGTTTTTTTTTTTTTTTGAAATATGTTATGACTGCTCTTTCAGTATTTCCAAGGTCCATAAGCTGTCATGGGTCAGGATGAGGGAAAGGTGACAGAACTCTGACAAGTGGTGGGCATGATGCGGTGCAAGTCCAAGGTGGTCATTCATCAGGATGGAGGCGCCGATGAGAAACACATCCCCTCTGTGCTCAGCCGGAAGAGCAATCGGTTCTTGTAGATTTCTTTGTTTTATGAGTGACCAGGCTCTCTGTTCTCATCTGTTCTGCCTAATGATTTATATGATTAGTACACTTCATGTTTAATATCTGTAAGACTCATTTTACTTATTTTTATGTAGAGTTTTGGGTTCTTTAAGTTTCTTTTAAACATTTATTTTATTTATAATTGCTATTTTAGAGAAGTTTGATTTAAGTCTGGACTGAATCTGCTAAGGTAATATAATACAAAAGGAAATGATTTTATGATTTCTTTTTATTGCACATTAGTCTCTTTTAATAGTTCATGGAACATATGTTGATTGAATGTCCACAGGGCTTTGCACTGGACCTTTAAAATACAGTGGGGAAAATGAAAAGGCCATGGTCTCTGTGTGCTTACAGTGGTGGGGTGGGGTGGGGGTCCACAATCCACAGTCTTTCCAGAAAACCCAGCCCAAACTAAAATAAATAGTTTGAGATTATTATTGATTGACATAGGGTTATAAGAAATGACAGAGAAAGATACTTTCTACTACCTTCTACCATTTCCTCCATGGTAACTTCACTCCAGGCTGGTGCTGTGCACAGTACCCTGATGCATTGCTATCATAGTGCACACAATGAGAGCTTTACCAAGCTCACTCCGGGGCTGGCACTGCTCTTACCAGCTACAGATCTGGTTGTTTCCATGTGGTCAGCAGTTTGCACTGGGTCACAACCAGATATCTAACAGAACCAGCTCAAATCACTGACTTCTCACCAGCCAAATCTTCCTTTACTATTCAAGACTTGCTTTATAAAGTAAACTTGAAAAATCTTCCAGATAAGAATCTCTAATCATGGCCTTTTCAAAGGAAATCTTAGCAGGCTACAAAGCACGGTGGTTCCAGGTTTCTACTGAACAGCTGTAAATAGTTCCTAGAGGCAAGGAAAATCTGCACCCTGGGGCCACTTCCCCAGCCTTAATGAACAACATGGCCCAGGCTGAGCTAAAGTCCCCGGTTGACATTTAGGGAGCTGCCCGTCTAAGGGTTGAGTTCAAGGCAGGAGGATGGAAGCCTCCCAAGCCCTGTCTGTCTCGGTCTCCACGTTCCCTAGGTGAGCAGCCTCCTTTACCTGCGATTCCAGCTGTTGACCTTAGGAAATCCTTTAACCAGGACCATGACTCCTCTCCTGTCTGCTAGGAGAAAGGGGAGAAAATATGACCTCCTTCCTTCCACTAGCCTGATGTGAGACCTGCTCAAATGTCTCCTCCCCGTCTTTGATGAAGAAGAAAGACAGAGCAATCTAGCAAGTTAAATAGCTCAACATGACCTGCCAGTGTGCTCAGCTTAGCTTGGGAAGTGCTGTGGTGAGTCCCTGGCACAACTGCAGCCTGATGTTCTGCCCATGTGTTCGTTACACTGTGCAGTTTGGGGGTCGAAAATGAAAATAAAGCATTTGTTATAGCTTATAAATAAGAGTGGAGTAATTTACTAGTATTTATTACCAAAAACCCCGGAGACCGTATCTTTCATTGTGAGATTAATACAGGGTTGCCCCCTTTTTCCTTTAGGTTTGTTGACTAAAACGTCACTGAATTTGACTCTGGGTCACAAGTGTCTTTTTCTTAGTGGCTGGAGGGTTTGTCAAAGTCATTCCAACTTTCACTGGAGCAAAAGATGGCATGCTCTACTGTGGGAGGCTGGCCATCGAGCTCCCAGCCTAAGACCTAGAGGGAGACAATGGTCTTCATTTTTCTAAAACTTTTGGGATTTAATTTCTGCAGGTGGCAAAACACAGGCACTGCTGTTACCAATCAAAGACTCCTCACAGCATCCTTGGGGCATCCTTACAGCATCCTGTAGCCTCCTCACAGCATCCTGTGGCCTCCTCACAGCATCCTTGGGATATCCTCATAGCATCCTGTAGCCTCCCCACAGCATCCTGTGGCCTCCTCACATCATCCTGTGGCCTCTTCACAGCATCCTGTAGCCTCCTCACAGTATCCTGTAGCCTCCTTGCATCATCCTGTAGCATCCTCACAGCATCCTGTGGCCTCCTTACATCATCCTGTAGTTGTTGCCAATACCACAGAACATGTGCCTCATGATTTCAGTATATAGTAGTTTAGATACCACATGATTAATTTGCATTATTAACTTTACATTACCAAAGATATACATATATTACACACATATTTTTATTTTAAAGATGTATCTATTTTTAATTCATTGGTACCTTTTCTAGTTAATGTATTTTTGGTAATTCTTTGTTCTGTATATATCCACTTAAACATTATTTAGAGGAATCCTGTGCTTTTGCTAAGTGTCCCTTGTTCTACTTCTGTAGCATCAGCCACTACGTGATTGTCATGTCCTTGACCATCTTCCTGGTGTTTCTCAATGGCCTGGCTCAGCTGCTCACCACCAAGAAGCTCCAGCTGTATGGCAAGCCCAAGAGCCACCTCCCGTGATTCCTGGGGCTCCCGTCCTCCCTGGACCCCACGGAGGGAAGGCTCGCTGAGAAGACAGACATTACCGCAGTGGATCCCCTCCTGCACAGCAAGCTGTCTGGGAGTCTGCATTTACGCAGACAGGCTGATATAATGGACTCCATTTTCACTTTTCTTTTTTACTTAACCCATAAAATAATAGGCTTCATGATGACGCGTGGCACACTGTTTTGAAAAAAGGCGGGGCTGTTGTATACTTGATTTTTTTTACTGGTAATTGGAAAACCTAATTTATTGTAATCACTAACGTGGGAGAATTTTAAAACATAGGCATTTTGCCTGTCTGTGTGCAGTGGTACCCCTCTGTTTAATCGTCCCCATGGGGATGCTGAGCACCCACTTACCTCTGAGCACTGTTCATGATGTACCAACTCCTTGCTGGAGTTTCTTGTCAGCTTCTCAACCTGAAAAGTCAATTCACAGCAACTCCAGCTTGTTTTCTGGGGATTAGACATCGTAGAAAGTAATATTATTTTTTTATATTTTTATTTATTTATTTGAGAAAGAGTATGGGTGTGCTGGTACCTCTTGCTTCAGATGAATTCCAGATGCATGCACTACTTTGTTGGTCTGACTTTACTCGGGTGCTGAGAAATCCAACCCCGGCCAGCAGGTTTTGCAAGCAAGGACCTTTAACCATTAATCCCCAGCTAGTTACTGTTTTCTTTTTGTTTGTTTGTTTTTTGCTTGGCATTGAGGTAAGAGATCTGGCCCTAGCCCAGGCTGACCTGGAATTCTCTATGTAGTCTCAGGCTGGCCTCGAACTCACGGAGATCCTCCTACCTATGCCTCCGGTGTTCTGGGAATAAAGGCATACGCCACCAGACCCAGCTTAGTTAAATTTGTTAATGATGCTTTTTTGTTTCCCTGTTTGCTGATCAGAAGTAATGTTCTCAGAGTCTGACAACATAAAATCAAACTTGTTTTTCTGATGTGCCTTTGCTTACCTTGTCTTATCTCAGAAGTGACTGTATGGATTTTTCTTATTTTAAAAAACATTCCTTTTACCACTTCAGTCATGTGGTCATGGTTAACATCCACTGTGACAACGTATGTTGGTAGTATGTGTCCTGTGATATGATGTAAAGGGCACCTTACTCAGTCCAATGATGAGGAGGACAGGCATCCCAACACAGGACACTAAAATGCCTGGTAAGCAGGAGCCCAAGGAGACATGGCTACGGCACGTGCCATGTGTAAACCTGGATGGATCTGAAACAGAGACGAGCATCTGGTAAAATGCTAAGGAAGCCTTGCCAACGGGCTTCTATGGCTCAGGGAACTTTTCAGAAGAGGGGCCAGAAAGATTGTAAGAGCCACAGAGTGGGTAGGAACATCCTGAGGCCTTCAGGACCCCACGGAAGAGGGCCCCGGGGAGACGGGAGCTGGGATGAGGGGATAAAGGTATATCCTGTTATATAAAATAAAAAACTAAATTTTTAAAAAAATCTGAGGAGGTCTGAATGTCATTGATCAAAGACCAACACTAGTTCAGTAATTGTGAACAATGTATCTTATACTGGAGGTGTTAAAAGAGAAACTGCTCAAGCTTTTACATAAATACTAATATTGTCATAACAGGCATGTGCAAATGCAGAGGGCGTTTGGGGTCTTCCCTGGTTTTTCTCTTCTCTCTCTCTCTCTCTCTCTCTCTCTCTCTCTCTCTCTCTCTCTCTCTCTCTCTCTCTCTCTTGGTTGTGGCTTTTTGTTTTTTTCAAATTAGAGTCTGGCTCTAGCCCAGGCTGACCTGGAATTCTCTCAGGTTGGCCTTGAACTCACAGCGATCCTCCTACCTCTGCCTACTGAGTGTCACCCGGCTGTGGTTTTCGTTCTGCTCCTTGGCTGTGTCACCCCCACATCTCACCATGTGAGTATGGGCTCCACATGCACATGCTATGGTTTTCCTCCTGAGTGGTTTCAGTAATTAGAATGTCCCATAAATACAGCGTGAGGGCCTATGGACAGCTGTGCTCAGCATTCTGCCTCCATTGCCAGCCTCATGCCTCCACAGGAACACAACGGCCCATCTGACCGGGCCAGGCAACTTTGAACTCTTCACAAGATCTCTAAGCTAGAAGTGAGGGGATTTCTAAGGTGCTAAGTGCCAGAGCTGTTGGTGACCATATCTTGTGACCTTCTGATAAATGATGGCTTTCACCACATATCCCTATTCCCACAAACAAAGCAGGGACTGATATTTCTAAAATTATGATAAGCCCAAGGCTCTGCTTAAAATGATCACTTTATTTTGTAATTTCGAAGTTGGGCCTGGTGGGACAGAATAGCCTCATCCTGGTTCATAGTACCCACATGCCCATCAGTACCAAGTATTTAGGTCCCCTGTTTGGATAACATCAGGAAAATAGTCATTTAAGTTCTTTGGTTTATGAAGCCTCCAGCTTCAGGAGATGTGAGGGGTGCTTCCATGTTCATTCCTCCTAAACAAAAACTCAAGTTCTCTTGGGTGCTGCTGGGTAAACATGAGCTTGAATGGTTGCTATGGAGATCATACCATCTAGCAAGCTGTCATTGGGGGCTTCACATTCATTATCTCATTTCTTTGACTCATTGCAACACTGTGCCAGACCAGACCCCAAGGTGCCCAACACATTTGAAAATGAAACTCTCTGGAAAGGAGCGATCCGCTGAAAGGTGAAAGATGTCTGTGGTCCATGGTAGAATCCCTTAGCCTCCCACCATACTGTCTCAGGACAGCCAAACCTAGCTTCTTTAACAGTTGAGAGAGAGAGAAATTGACACACAGTGAGTATGGGCCTCCTGCCACTGCAAACAGACTCCACATGCATGTGCCTCTGGCTTCACGTGGGTGCTGCAGAATTGAACAGGGCCAGCAGGCTCTGCAAGCAAGTGCCTCTAACCACTGAGTCATCTCTCCAGCCCCCAGCCCAGCTTCTTAATACAGGGGAAAACACCTTTTCTGTAAGTACTCTATGTTCTTGACAAACTTGTTGACATTAGAAATGGAGGTACTTAATTCCAATAAATTAGCCTCTTAAATTAGGCTTCTGTGACCATGCCTGATTGCACCTCTCTGCTTTCCCATGGGACGTCTACAGCTGCAGGAATTTAAACATTAGAGTCCATCATCTTGTTTTGTTCAGAAGATGGCCACAATGAAGACATTTGGTCAAGGCCATATGTAAAGTCAATTAATTTGCTAATTGCGTATACATTTCTGCAGCATGTAGTTATCCATGATATATAGTATATGTGCATATATGCATATGTAGCCTAACTATTGGAAACTCAAAGAATTTAGCATTGCTTTGTTTTTCTATAAACTATTTTATTGACAGATCTGGCTACCCAATTAATACAAACAGTTGGACAGGCTTAATCAAACAGGCTTCAATATTTTCATGTGGGTGAAAACACATTAGACTCAGAAAACAAAACAAGCAGAAATAATCTTGTATTTTAGCCATTGACCAGGGGGTTGCATGGTTATACAGTGTTTGCTATTTCATCTGCTGATTCCTAAATCTAGACCCCTGCCCCATGCAAGATGTTCTTGTGTGATAAAGGGAACACAAAGACATATTCAACTTGATTTTCATTTTTTTGAGACAAGGTTTCACTTTGTAGTCCAGGCTGGTCTTGAACTTGTGGCAATCCTCTTGGCTCTGCCTCCTGAGTGCTGGGATTACAGGATTGTGCCACCAAGCCCAGCTCAACCTGAATGTTGCCCTGGAGAAACTTATAACCCAACTTGGGAGACAAAACAGTGTCCCTTGCATATGAGCGTTCACACAGACCCATCTGGTCCTGGCTCTTATCAGTGTGTGACCTCAAGCAAGCCTCTCTGAGTCTGAACTGACGTATTTGTCAAAGTGATGCTACTGCCTGCCCCGTGGCATTATTTGCGTCTCATTTCACTTATGACAAATTACATTAACACATTAAATGTATTAAATTATCGGTGTGCAGGCTTCCATCCAGATAAGAACACGAGCTCCTTACTGAGTGCCTTGCGTACTTAACATTGTGTGTGGCTTCTAGTCACACAGTCAAGGCGCCAGTGATGTCTGCATTATGAGTAATACTTGCTAATTGCTTATCTTTAGGACGTTTGGTGGTAAATGCTTACAGACTCACGGAGAGAAAATAGCGTGCTGAGACAGACCTTGAGACAGGAATTCAAATACGCGTGGGCCTCACAGGGAAACATTTGCAAACACCCGAGGAAACACAGGGAATGATTCCATGCATTAATAGAACTAAATTTATATTCAAAAGCGAAGGATTTAGTCCATTGATCAAACATTTACAGGAGCTCATGCTTTAATGAGGCCTTGCTGTGTGCTAGGCCCTCTTGCTAAGTGCTCTAAAGAGTGGATGGTTCTGATCTTTCTTTTACATTTCATTTAGGAGGAAACAAACTCAGCTGAGCCCAGGTCAGTAGCCAGGGGGTTCTGACGTCAAAGGGTGAGTATGAGGGAGCCTTTAAAACCCTGCTGGTTCCCTTTTGCCCCGACTCTTCACAAGTTCAGTGAGTTGATACACACAACTCACATGGAATGATGCTTTGGTCACCAAGCATTTACACTACAGAGTGTCCCTTTTGGAGCTGATCTTTACTCCCCCCTCTCTGCCCTTCCACCACTCCTTAGTCCTTTCTAGGCTTATGACCCCAACTCTCCCTTGGCTGGCATTACAAA
Source organism: Zapus hudsonius (assembly GCA_004024765.1). NCBI lineage: Eukaryota > Metazoa > Chordata > Mammalia > Rodentia > Dipodidae > Zapus > Zapus hudsonius. The sequence continues at coordinate 1,180 of PVHP010008329.1, read as the reverse complement.
TTCTAAAGGGAAGGCCCACTTAACCAGTGCTAAATAAGGTCTTTTTGGATTTACAGAACCAAGAGCACGTGATGATTTTTGTCATGCCCCTCCTTAGTTGGGCAACAGGGAGGACAGGAGCTAGCCCCAGGATACCCGGGTCCACTGAGAAGCCAGGCATGGTGATGGCTCCTTTAATCCCAGCAGAGGTAGGAGGATCGCTGTGAGCTCCAGACCACCCTCAGACTACATAGCTACATGGGCTAGAGGGAGACCCTACCTCGAAAAAACAACAACAAAAAACTGGTACAGGTCCAGCTTAGAATATCATCTTCCTGTCTGGCATCTCCTCTCCATGCCTGTGGAAGTCCTTTATGTTCCTGAATTCTCCAAATTGGAGCTCTGAGGCCACAGCCCCTCTGTCTTCCAGCAGGAATGTAGACCGTGAAGGCCTGGATATAAGGTTTTATATGTGCATGGTGTTTTCATTTAGTGGGCCCAAGCAAGTCTTCAGTCTCCTGAGGACTGGGTTGCAGTCATACGTGGTCACAGCCAGCGTTTACATGGATGCCTCAGACCCATGCTAAGCAACAAGCACTGAGCCATCTCCCTAGCTCCTGCTTTAAATTCTTTACAAATGTGTTTTAATTTTACAAATTAAAAAAAAGTTAAAAAATATTTATTTATTTGTCAGGATAGAGGATGAGAATAAGCATACCAGGGTTTCTTGCCTTGTTGAAGAAACTCCAGATGCATGAGCCACTTTGTGCTTCTGGCTTTACATGGGTAGTGGAGAATTGAACTTGGCCTGGTAGGCTTTGCAAGCAAGCATCTTTAACTGCTGAGACATCTTCCCAGTCTCCAAAATTTGTTTTAATCATTAAAAAATAATTTTAAAATATGCTTTAAATTCTTTACAAATACCAATTTATTTAAACTTCATAAATGTGAGGTAAATATTATACCATTTTGTAGATAGGAAAATGGAAACAGAATGACTGCAATTTACCTAAGAAATTCAAGCTTTTAACAATGGGCTTTCAATTTCTCTTTTACATTTTAAATGGATGGTGTCCCCCAATATTTTACCATGGAATCTTCAAAAGGGCGACTGTAGATGTTTTGCTTCTGAAAATGCAGTTTCTGTACCTAGGCAAGTAGTGTAGAAGGCGGGCCTTTCTCTTGGGTAGAAGGCATCACG